>PVIC010018922.1:0-31117 GCA_004025085.1 Thryonomys swinderianus
TATATATATATATGCAAACAGCTTTTAGAACTACTTGTGATATTATTTTTTAAAGGCTCACATGTGAGACATTTTTATCTTTAGTAGTAAATAGATGTGACAACATGTTTAGCCACAAAGTCAAGAAGATTAATATCTATAAATGGAAAATTAAAAAACATTCTTTTCTATCTAAAAAGAAAGACTAAATTATAGCAAGAAATTCACTAATGCAGTTAATCCATCACATTTATTGATTCCATTATGTAAATTCATAGATTTTTATCCAACATCACTTGTTCAAAATAATACAGTCTTAAAAGACATAAATCGAAGCTTGCTAATGGATTCAGATACATTTATAATTTTAAGCACTAAGTAGCAGAAATCAAATCAATGGGGGCCACAAGAGACTCATGTCATCCAGCCAAGAACGGAGACAAAAATATTCATGAAGGCAATAAAATAGCTATCATTTGTAAATAAATATAATATTTTTTTTTCATTGGTGAAAAAGCCTGTGGAATCTGTGGTACTAATTGCTGATGGGCATGAGTCACCATGTCCAGCATTGCATGTGGTTACCGGGATTGAACTCAGGGCCTTGCACTTGCAGGGCAGGCGCTGGAACCACTGAGCTAAATCTCCGGTCCACTAACTGAAATTACTAGAGATAGAAGTATAATGTTTTTACCTGAATCATTAAACATATATATATATATATATATATATATATATATATTTTTACATGTATGTATATTTTTACGTGAATCTTTAAACAATATATATATGTATTGAGGAAACATCTACTAATGTGAAATCCATATGAATATATGTCTACTATGTGAAGTTCAGTAAAGTAGAGGTTCAGCCATACGAAGTTATTTTCCTGTCTATATGTGTTGAGTACTAATGTTCAAGGGATAGAATATCCCTACATAAATATTGTGAAGACCAGTTCACAATACTTTTTTCTAGGAATTGTTGTTGCAATCAGATTGAAGATGACACTATTTGGGGACATTTGACATAGTCTCATGTCTCTACCTTTCTAAATTGTTAATGTTGTCGAAGTTACTTGTATCGATTCATATTATGACATTAAAATAATTGCACTATATACCAGTTCTTGTTTAAATCATCAAAGACACAGCCACCTAGAAAATGGAAATATGCAAAACCGTGTATGAAAAGATTAGATTGATTTATATCAGGTTGGGACAACAGTTGAAACACAGTGAGTTCTGATCATGAGAGCAGAGGCTAAAAAAGGAGAAACAAAAAATAGAAAAATCTGGGACACTGCTATACAGTGTTACAAATATTGCCAAGTTCATTAATAAGTCACTGTCCCAAGGACAATGGGAGTTGCATCAACCCTTTGATGAGAGACAGTGCATCAGAAACGATGGAGTTTGACCGTGCTGTTGACTATACATCCACGGAATTATTGCAGAGTCTAGGATCTGAGGTCCTAGGTCACCCAAACTCCTTGTAGTTAAGGGTCTATGGTACACACCATTGTCTTCACCATTTTACCTCCGGAGCAATCTAGAAACTGTCCCGCTGAAAATAATGAAAGCAATCTGAAGACCGTTTCTTTTGTTTCCTTAAAAGTTACATTTAACCTTAGATAACACATTTAGATCTGTGATCTATTTTCTGTTAAACCTTAGTATGAGCTGAGGTCAAAGTACATTTTCTGACTAATAGTTTTTAGTTTTCTCTCTGCCATCCCTCTGTTCTGAGGGCTGTTATTTCTCCACTGATCTGTCAAGGCACTCTTGTTGAAAATCAATTTACAATAAATTTAAAGATTTACTCCTGGACTTAAAAATGTGTTTTACTTATATACATTAGATTCTAATAAATTTAGAAATAAAGAATTGTGAGTCTTATTTTATTTTCATTATTCAAGTCATTTTGAATATTTTCATACTTTTGGATTTATATGAATTTTAAAATTATTTTACAACTTCTATGAAAAAATCCAGCCTCATGGTGTTTTGTAAGATCATGTTTGAATGTGTAGAAAATGTAATAGTTATTGCTATTATATGCATTTTTTATTTATTTCTTAACAGCGTTTTTGTGATCCATAATACAAGATGTTTTCTTATGGTTTATTCTTTAGTTTCCTAAAACAATGTTCTCTAGTTCAATATATTAGTTTTGCACTTCGGTAAAATTTATTTCTAAGTACTTTTTGATCCTCTTGTAAGTGAAATTGTATTCTCAATTTCATTTTCAGATTGTTCATTGCTGGTGTATTCAACTACAATTGATTTTTTTTGTACATTGACCTTGTATCTTGCAATCTTGTGGGACTCATTTATTAATTATAATGGCTTTTAGTGAATTCCTGTGGTTTTGTTATACACAGAATCATGTTATCTACTAAAAGAAATAGTTTTGCTTCCTTTTATTCAATCAGAATGACTTTTATATCCTATTAATGCTTAAATACTTTGGAAAAAATCAATATGTTTGAAGTGAAATTGTGAAACTGGATGTCATATATCTTATTTTCAGAAAACCTTCTGATTTTAAGTTTTGTAACAGCTGATTGTTTTCCATAGTGAAAATATTTAACATTAAACATGGAATGTATAGGTATTCTTTATTATTATCCTCCAAATGTTTAATATAATTTTCCAGTAAAGGAAGACACCTTGTCCCTGGCTTCTTCTGTTGGGGAAGGTTTGAGGATTCTGATTTTTAAAAAATAATTTCATATCTGTATAAACTTTGTTAATTAACTTAATTTCTAACTGACTGGTTTATATATTTCATCATGGTAAATATAAATGAGTATATGTAACTTCTGAACACTTTTAAGTTTATATTGCAGACTTAAAACTATATATTCTCACTGGTGTACAACTATAACCATTGTCCAAACCCACAATTTTTTTTTTTTGAGACAGGGTCTCACATTGTAGTTCAGGCTGGCCCTGAGCTCTCTATGTAGCCCAGGCAAGCCTCAAATTCAGCAGTCCTCCTGCCTCTTTCTCCTAAATGCTGGGATTATAGGCATGAGCCACCACACCCATATGCCCACAAATTTTATACCTCCTAATTTGGCATATCTGTTTAAAACCACTAAACAAAGTGTCCTCACTTTCTTCTCAACTCCAAATTATTTTTTATTTGTAAATTTGGTTTCCCTAAATACCGCACATGAATGGATTTCTCCTACAATTATCCTGTCATGTCTGGATTGTTCCATTTAATGTTTCAAATGTATCTGTTTTTATATTTGTCAAAATGTCCTTCTTTTTAAGTCTCAAAATGAATATATATTTATATATGTATATAAGGCATATTATATATTTATGTAATGATTATATATGTTTAGATATGTATATAATTATTTTTTCTCCAGTTATCCTGATCTTTTATGAAAAAGACTTCCTTTCCCACTGATTGCTCTTGTTTCTTAAATCATTTTGAATCACTGAAGTCTCAAATATGATTTGAGTTTATCTTCGAAACTGCATTAGGGTTCTCCAGTGAAACGAAGCCAACAGCATTTCCTGACACATAGGCAGACAGACATAACCAGATTCACGTGATTTCATGGCCATGCCTCAGGAGCTAGCATCCGCAATGGAAATGCAGGCACACCAATGTTGCGATTTGAGTGTCTGAGAGCCAAAGAATCAACATACACATTCTACTCTAAGCCTGAAGACAAGTGAATCACTAAAACTGTCAGATATGGATTAGGAAAGATCAAATATAATCTAGCAATTTTTTTACATGATTGTAAAAGTTTTCAGTAGTGTCAAAGTAATGTACCACATGGGCTTGTCAAATTCTGAATTATTATACTTCTTTGTGTCTAGTAATCAGGCCTGTCTTATAGCATTGGTGTACCTAGGAAGAACTAGAATATTTTAGGAGACCCCCTCATAAACTATGTTCTGATAGAACTAGCTAGTAACAAACTGGAAGAAAATGTAGATAACCTAAATTTGCACAGTATATGTTTTTAACTATTACTAAGTGTCTGTCACTTCTAATAACACTTTGGTATCTGGTAGATATTCAGCTTCATCTCTGAATTTTAGTCCTTGTAAAATAAATTTCTGAATAAATTAGTGTGTACATTATTATACTTTTACTGTTTCTATGTAGTTCTGCTGCTTCTGACAAAACTTCCAGATATCTGTATGTGTATTTGTAGAAATTAGTTTTTATAAAAAATAAAATTAAAATTATTTCTTCTTTAGCACATGGTACAGTGAATGTGACTTTGTGTTTTTAAATTTGAATTGTTTATTAAAGAGTATCTAATTTGTGGTCATTAATTTTAACTTTCTAAGTCTACATTTGTATCTACATGTTTTTATTCCTCTGAAATAAATCTTTCCCTTCTAAATAAAAAAGAGAAAATGTTTAAATTTTACTATTTTACTTTTAAGTGATTCTTAATATTTTCTTTCCTTATTTGTATTATAATAAAATATTTTAAATTTCTATCTTAAAATCACTTCAATTATTACAAATCTCTAATCAGTAATCCCAAATATTTCTAGTTTTGTTCTATAAATTTTTTCAAATTAATAAAAAAAAACTTTCTGCAAAGAAATGAGTAAACTCTTTGCTTTTACTTTACAAAATAATTTAAAAATCAAATATCAATTGACTTTACTGGTCGTCTGTAAAGGGTGTGTTTATTATTAGGTAAACCCCACTTATCCTCTTTTATGTCAATTTATGTTTATCACTCAGTGTGATCAAAACTGTCATGAATTTTCACTTGAACATAAAATACTGCTGTGAAAGAAATTCCAATTAATTCTCCTCAAAATATTCCTTCATGTACCTAGTAATAAAATTACAAATAAACAACAAAATATCCTCCTCCCTACTCTCAATAGGACCATAGCACCATTCTTTCCATGGTGGGAGCAGTTCTAGAAGCATCTTCCCTGTGCTGTAGTAGCCCTGACTTCACTGAGCATGCTCGCCTCTCCCGCCATTCTGACCTTATCCCGGAAGAGCCTGAGGTCACTCTGTTCCTGCTCTGGGGAAGAAGGGACGTAAGGACAGCACACGTGCTTCACTCTATATTTAATATCTCCCTATAGCTTCCACTCTGCCTCACATGTCAGACTGAGTGATCTATGAGTAAATGTAGTGACGAGCTTTATGGTAACATCTTAATATCACTATTTTGTGATAAATTAATGATTTTGTAAGTACTTTGCTCTTTCATTTTTACTTAGTTAAATTCTAAGTACAATTGAGTTTTGGTTTTAGCTTTATGTCTTAATCATCGGTACTAAAACTGAAGATGTAAATGAGTTCTTAAATGTATGATGGGTATTGTCAAATTGGATGAAAATGTTCAAAAGAAAAAAGGGAAAGAGGGTAATGGTAAGTAAAGAAGGGAAAGAATAAATTGAAGGTTAAAAAAAGGAAACAAAGTTTATGTACATAGTGGGTGGGTGGCTGTAAGGAGGACAGGAGGATGGGAAAAGAATAAAGATGTGTCAGGTACTTATACAAACCTTCAATGTTGAATGTGATCGTAGTGTATATATAGAATGTACCAATAAACTCAGTTTTTAAAAAACTGATACAAAGTCTAAAATCTATTGCTCAATGCACCATGACTGTTCTACATTTATTAGCTCATTTTGGTTGGTACTAATACAGGTTTTGGCTCAAAGAGAACATTTTGAATGAATTGATGATACTAGAAGCTTTTTAGCTTTACATATTATCCACAAACTTGAAATATAAAAAAGAGAAATTGTCTCCTGAAAAGTAACTTTTCTTATACCACAGTATGTATGCCATATTATTGTATGTCTAAAATGTTGAATATTCATGTACATAATAAAAAAGAAAATGTTCATCAAATTTATAAAGGGCAAATGGTTCTTAGATGATTCTTCAGTTGAATGTTAGTTAAGTTCAATATTATTAGTAAACAGAAAGTATACAGCCATGCTTCACAGTAGTGCATATATTTATCTTTCACTTGATCTTAGCCAAAAGGCTGAGAAGCGATTTATTTATCTTTCAATATTTAACATAAATAAACGTTTGACCCAAGGATCCATCTCACACTGTGGTGTTGTGTTTTCACAAAGAGACTGGTTGTGTATAAAAGATAAGGCTGCTCAGAATCTGATACTCTGACAGTCAATTCAAAAGTTTTGAGCTCTAAATTTAACGCGCAGTCACTTATTGACAACAGGGCAAAGCTTTTGTCTGGGACATTTCACTTAGCATTTTTAAAACTTACATAAAAGAAAAGCTAACATCCTCATAGTATTTTTCTTCTCAAAAAAAGACATAAGCTAGGCTCATCACTGTCAAAAGGAAACTAAAATTCTATTTAATTTCAATTTCTGCTTCTGTTAAGTCCCAGGAATTTAATGGAAACTACTCTGTGTATCTCTCATGCCATTAATGTTCCCTACAGAATGGGAGGGCGAGTTAACAGAATGCAGAGGGTAGCACATCAAAATCAGCAGAAAGGAACATAGAGGACATCAGGACCCACGTATCCCCAGAAGCCACATTTGGCTTGTGTCCCTGTGTTTCTGGGTTGAATCACGCAGCAGTCACGGATCTTCAAGGGACCCCTAACAGGCCTCAATATTATTATTTTTAATTCACCTGTACATGACTTTGAGAAAATTTGTTTTAAAGGTATAACCTCATGTCATTCCCTTAAAAATAAGACTATATAAATATAGCTAAATTATAAGTAGCTAGACAATATTTGGTTTAGGAGACACTGATGTTTTTAATATATTATAGTTTTAGAACTTTAATGTAACTCAGAACATGTTAAATATGTTTTTTGTTTTATACAAATTAAAATGAATACAGATGTTTGAAATAGTTATAATACTAGTGTTTTGTTTTAAAGAAGTAAATATGGCAAGCATATCCACCCTAAACTAGGATTTGAAAGATAAAATTATAATTTCATGGAAGAGTTATACGATAATCACAGATATATATTCTCTGGTGGCTTTTCTGATATAATTCGTGTTCTAATTGAAAGGACAAATGGAAATACTTTTTATGAACTCCTGCGTTTCAGCAAAGCAAAAGTCAAAAGGGGCTTTAAAGTTTGCAGACAGAATATCACCAAGTCTTCAGTACATAGGATTAACCACATATACCAAGAAGATGTAGCTCTCTGTTGGTGGAAAATGAA
This sequence comes from Thryonomys swinderianus, assembly GCA_004025085.1. Classification (NCBI taxonomy): domain Eukaryota; kingdom Metazoa; phylum Chordata; class Mammalia; order Rodentia; family Thryonomyidae; genus Thryonomys; species Thryonomys swinderianus. Next base: position 7,169 of record PVIC010018922.1, read on the forward strand.
TACATTATGGTCACTGATTGTACTTGCATACCATAATTCAACAGTGATTTCAATGAGTCTATTCAGAAAGCTTTTTTCAGTCAGAAAATGTGATTTGTAAAGAACGCAGAGAAGGTATTTCATTACAGTGTCTTCAAACAAACAACTTATGACTAATATAGGTAAAAATATGGCTCTCTATAAAAGAATATTACATACATATTTAAAAAAAAAACATGTTCATCTGTGGTTTTATGTTTCAACAAAATAATGGCAGAAGAGACCCTCTAGGGAAATCAGTAGGAACAATAAGCCCAACTTGCAAGATCTACTCTGAGAACTACACAGAAAGTTGGCTAAATCCTCATAGGCTTTGCTATAAAATTTGATTTTTTGAAAGCTCAATGCCAGATATAGAGAATCAGCACAGTGTTATTTTTAAAACAATTCAAGGTTCACACTCTAATCAAATGAGATAAAAATCCTACTTGTACAAAATCAGGAATACTTCACAAGTGACTTCTCTCCTGATTTCCACTGACTGACTTGTAAGAATTCTTGACAAGTTTCTAGGGTTCTCCACAGACAGTTCAGAGTAGTACATGTTAATGAGTCAAACAGGGCAACTAGAAGTAAATCTGTTACAATCATCCATATTTTATGATTAAATATTTTTAATTTAGTCATCACTTGCTAATAACATCATTTCTTGTGTTTTATTGTCTGACATTTAGAGTGAACACAAGGCTAATTTGATGAAGATGAATCATAATGTTTTTTGTTGTATATTGGATTATAAAAAAAGTTCACCATGTGGGAATGCAAATGTATTTCTCTTGTTTTCTTATAAAATTATGGTCATCTTGTTTTATCATAACCAAGTAGTCATAATATTTATTTCAAGTTTTAATTAATTATGTTTTGCTGCCATTATGATCTCTTTTACTGTGTCATCTTTATTTCAGATAGATATTTTAGATGATTCTTTTTAAAATTATTTTCTCCCATTTAGAAGCAAATGTTAAATTTTAGAAAATTAATATTTCAAATTAATCCCTGTGAGTACTAGCATCATGAAAATTATTTTAAAGTTATCACCTCTCCACTGTATACTGAGTCATAATCACTTTATAAAATTTAAAATCTAAAGTAATTAATAAGCTATATGCACAAATATAATGCAGGCAGAAAATGATAGGATACAACATGCTTAACATGTGAGATCGTATGTTATTTAGTGAATAATGAAACCATGTTAGCACAGATCTGAGGGGACAAAAATACTTTGGGTCACCTGAGACAGACTTCACATGGCAAGTGGAATATGGAACGGGAAGCAAAGAAAAAGAGTCAAGACAAAGGATCTTTGTAAACTGAAGGAGAGACTTAAAGCACAATAGTATCTAAGAGATAACTTAGTTTTTATTTTGTGCTTCAGGAAAAGAATAGAATGAGTGTGATGGAGTTGATGGAAGGAAGCCACGTGCACAGGGGCAATATGGATGAGGCAGAGAACGGCCTGGTAAGTGATCCATGAGCAGAATGATCCGGGCATAGAGGGAAGGCCCGTGTGGTCTCACCTTAACACAGCATTAAAAACAGTCAACCTCATAGAAGCAGAGCAGGATGATTGTTGTGAGTGGGTTGGGGGTAAGGGTGCTGGTGATCTACATCTCTTTAGTTCTTCAATAAATATGTATGAGATAGGCAACATATAGCAGGAGTTGAGAAAATCTAGAAGATTTGTCAAAATGTACTATCCAAATGATCAGTGAAAGTTGTCAACTATCTTAATTGAAATGGTGAGGTACAGGACATGGAAAAAATAGGCTTCACTTTGTTGGGCTATTTCAGAAGAAATTTTTTTTTAGAAACCAGCAGAATATTTTAGGATCAGGTTTGTTCCTGAAGTATGGATTTTGCATTGAAGTGTTTCCAGTTTGAAATGCCATTTGTCTTGCCTGACCTTGCTAAGAAAAGAGTGGAAAATTCAGTTTTAAATAACAGTGTGATTTACAATCATGGAAGAATGATTGTGTACTTGTTGGGACAATAGAGAAACATGGAGATCAGTGTGGAGATTCCTAAGAAAACTAGGATTATAGGTCCCATTTGACCCTGCTATTCCCCTGATAGGAATATACTTGCAGGAATTAAAGGAATCATACCCTAAAGACATTTGTGCACCGATGTTCATAGCAGCTCAGTTTGTGATAACCCAATCTTGGAAACAACCCAGATGCCCATCAACTAGAGACCGGATAAAGAGGCACCCTCTCTCTCTCTCTCTCTCTCTCTCTCTCTCTCTCTCTCTCTCTCTCTCTCTCTATATATATATATATATATATATATATATATATATATATGTGTGTGTGTGTGTGTGTGTGTGTGTGTGTATGTATATATGTATATATATGTGTGTGTATATATATATATACAAATATATATATATATATATATATATGAGTATTACTCTGCCATAAAGAATGGCAAGTTTCAGTCATTTATGTGCAAATGGACACACCTTGAGGACACTAATAAGTGAAATAAATAGGTAACAGATATGTAAATACCATGTCTTTTCTCTGGTATGAGAACCTGTAGAGATAAATGAGTTCTAGAATGTATGATAGATTTTATAAAATAGGAAATATTCAAAGGGAATGTGGTAGGGTAAAGTAACAAGTGGAAAGAATAAATATGATTTGAAAAGAGAAAGAAAGCACATGTATATAGGGGGTGGGGTGTTGTGGCTGGGTAGGGATATGGGTAAAAATGAGAATTAGTTCATGTCATATACTAGTACAAATTCCCCAATGTTGAGTGTGATTGTGAGCTGTCTATAAAATGTACCAATAAAAAATTCAACTTAAAAAAGAAAGAAAACAGATATAATTTTGTTCAGTTTTCAGTTGGTTCATATAAAATGGGACCTATGGGCCGGAGATTTAGTTCAGTGGTTCTGGTGTCTGCCTCGCAAGCACAAGGTCCTGAGTTCGATCTTGGTAACCACATATAGTGGTGGGCGTGGAGACTCACACCCACCAGTAATCAATACCACATACCACAGTGCCGGGCGTGGTGGCTCACGCCTGTAATCCCAGCACTTGGGAGGCAGAGACGGAGGATTGCTGCGTTCAAGGCTTGCCTGGGCTACATGGTGAGTTCAGGGCCAGCTTGAACTACAAAGCAAAACCCTGTCTCAGAAAAAAAAAAAAAAAAAAAACCGGGATGTAACAAAAGTTTACCCCAAATGCAAGATATAAATACTACGAAGAGTTTGGCATAGGTATGTGATAAATGTGACAAGGTAAATGATAGTGGTCATTAACGATATATAGTGCACAAATGTCTTCTAAACGTGTTTTTGAAGATTTTTATTCTTGTCCTTTGTTGTGAAGAACAGAATTTAGGACAAAAGGCAACATTGTTTGAAAATTGCATTTTCTATTCTCTCATATCAAAAAATTACTTGGGCAGCCTTCCAATGACAACAGCTCTCCTGATCTCAGCAATTCCTGTATGAAACAAATAAATACGGTGGTCATCACACTGATTCCCAATTTTCTGAACTCGGGGCACACGTTACTTAGAGTGAGAAGCTAAACCTGCTGACAACCAAAGGAGATTACCCAGAAGGCCACAGTGACTCCAGCTCTCGCCGGCTGGCAAAAGCTGAGCGCATCAATATTGCAGGAGACGAGCCATCCATGAGGGGCTTTCCGGGGCGAACTCAAAACCGAGCTTCTGAAACAGCAGAATCGCTCATCCTCAGACGCTGAGAGCTAGAAAGAGCATAGTGAATCCCACAGGAAACAAACAAACAACAAAAAATAAATATATACAGTTTCTATTGTTATTAATCAATTATGGAGATTCTGGAAAGAAATAAGAAAGCTAAATTTTTAACTTGATTCATCTGAGAATGAATCATAAACCTCCATTCTGGGAAAGTAAAGCCAAAAAGAAGCTTTCATCTAGACTTCGTCCAATCTTCAAAACTAAAGTGATACATTTAAGTGAAGAAGAAACGAAGTGGACTTTGAATGACTCCAAGTTACCTTACATGAGTTCTGTCAACCTGGCGCTGCAATATTTTAAGGAGTCTATGGCTTATAAGCTAGCACTAGCCTGCATAAAAGGGAGCCCTAGCCTTCCAAACATTTCCACTTCAGCTCTATACATACATTCATTGTCCTCATTTCATGCTAATGCAACTCCTTTCTTAAGTTGTCCTTGTATAAACCAAGAATCTTATTTTTTTAAGACTCTCATTTTAATGTAGTCATAATTCTAATTTTCTTTGATGGCTTTTATACTGTTCTCTTTAAAGATATTTATGCATGCAAATTGGAATAGAATAATATAATTTAATTATTAATCTGTTTTCATATTTATGTTTAAGCTATTTGCTTTGAGCCTTGACAATTCTGCCTCTGATCAGGCTGATACTGGAAATATTCAACATGGAAGCACCTGTTCTATTTTTAACTATCTTGATGAAAGAAGTTCTCATGGAAGAATGATATTTAATCAAGTTCATATATTTAATGACAAAATCCTTGGCAACTGGCTGGACCCACTTTGCTACAGTTCACACACATTTCTTCAGAGCAGATGCTTGGACAATCTGAACAGTGGCCCTGCACCTTGAGAGAGTCAGAATCTGAGTCCATCACACTCAGTGAGGCCTGGCTGTTGCTATCTGGGTTAAACTCAAGGCCATGGCCCAGAGGGCCGTGTTGTGGTCACAGTGTCAATGATCACTGAGGATTATAGCTCAGTGTCAAGAGGAATATTTTTCAATAAACAAACATCCTACCATTATGTAGTACATATATGCTTTTATGTTAGTATGTACTTCTGATACACAATACTTATGTGCAATCTGCATTAAGGTGTTACATCTTAATCTTTTTTACTTCCTCCCTCCTTTCCTTCTTTCTTCTTTTCCTTTTCATTCTCTTCAGGCTACATGTCTATGGGTTGGTGCCACCTACTTCCAGAGGTGGGTCTTCCTCTCATTTTGGGCACTAGTTGTCAATCATACATAGACACACCCAGAACTACTCACCACTACTCAAGAATTTATTAGTCATTGTCAGGCGGGGTGGCTCATGCTCATAATCCCAGCACTTGGGAGGCAGAGGCAGGAGGATTGCTGAGTTGGGGGCTTGCCTGAGCTACATAGTGAACTCAGGGCCAGCCTGAACTACAAAACGAAACCTTGTCTCAAAAAAATAATAATAATAATCATTCAAGTTAGCAATTAGCTATTATATTTCATTACTTGAAGTTCTTCAGAGAAAGTAGGGAAAGAACTGTGTGATGCAGCAGAATGTTTACCATAAATGCACTAATAGATTGTCTGCATCTGTGTCTGCACAGTAACTGAGCCTAACATCCTGTTGTCTTTCTTACTTTCACCAGCAAAGTCAGAGTGGATCCCTAATCCTGTGACTTCACATTATGTTTTATTATTTTTCAACTGCAGTATTTCTTGGATTAAACTGAGAGAAAAACATCGTTAATATTCTGGGTCCTGTATCAGCAGGTTTGAGATCAAGATTCGTTTGAGTGTGTATCAGTTGGCATTATTTTCTCTGCATTTACAGCTGGATTCTAGAATGCGTGACAGTGTTTGGAAGTGATGGCCATGTAGTGTATCCTTAATATTTCTCAAACTGTGATAATAGCGGTTAATGGACCTGCCATGCAAGTCACGAGCTAGACCAAAATACTAAAGAGTAAGCCTTCTCTTCAGTCACGGGGTTCCCACGAAGGTGTACAACAATCCACTGTGGTATATTTTGCTTATAAATTGAATAGAACTAGATTTTCAAATTATCCCAGAAAATCTTGAAAAAAAAACATATACCTCTCCAAGCACGATAATTTTACTCTACGTGAAAATGGAAAGAATTCAAGTAGAGGAAAAAGCCTAGGATAGACAGTAAGGAAAAAAACATGTGTTGCTACGGTGCTTACTTTGGAAGTACAAGGGCCCAAGTTCGATCCCCGGTATCGCAAAACCAAATAAAACAAAACAAAACAAAACAAAACAAAATAAAAAATGTGTTGCCAAGATCCAGCCACTCCAGAAAAAGTGTATTAATGTAAAAGCCCCCCAAATTGTGACAAGATCATATTTTTGAACAAAAATGATGTTCATATCTTCAGTAGAGATAGAAAAAGAATCACAAAGAAGACCACTGAGGTAGCTCAGAATCACTGTGCCTGGCGAACGCGAGGTCCTAGGTGTGATTCTCTCTCTGTATATAACAGTTATGGCTACAGACTTCAGAAATATTCTCCTTGTGACCTCTGCTCAGGTAACAATAAAACAAAGGCATGAAAGAAAGTATTGCTGTGTCCATAAGAACGTGAAGATAAAAGATGACTTTTTTAAGAGCCAGTCACTCATTCTGTAGTATCCTTGCTGGGGCTTAGAGAATTTCAGTGTTCAAAATTCATTCTTTAAAGTTGTTAATGTGCAAACTAGGAAACTATGCAACATCTATAGTGTATGCTTTCTCAAACACTATTTCTACTGCTTCCCCAAACTCACTGACATGACAGATGAAATGTGATAACTATAAACCCACAATTTCACACGTCATTAATTGACAAAAGCCTAACGGGAGGGTAGATACATAAAATGGGATTTTAAAAGTAAACCAAAGGTAATCTTTCTATTACAAATACTATTTTGAATGACAATTTGCTAAATCTGTATGAAATGGCACTTCTCGGAGGTGGTATACAGTTCTTAAAATTAATAATAACTCTTTACCAGGAAAGAGAAAACTGAAAGAAGAAAACATTTTAAATATCTTAGAGCAGAGTGTCCTGGAAATATACATGCATTTTTTTCAAAAACCTGTTAATTTCAACATGAGCTGAATTAAGAGTTCAGAAAGCTAATGCAGACCCTTAATCATATATTCCGACCATCCATATATTCAGTTTCAATTTAAACTTGCCATTCTAAAGTATAAAAAGTAACATATTGATAACCAAAGAGTGAACATCTATGAAATGTTAAAGTCTTCAAATTTTACTGTGCATTTTAGATTTTTAAAGAATGTCATTAGCAAGTGCTGAAGAACAGAGTCCATCTACCTGCAGACTGATACATTCATTTTCGGTGGTATTAAATTTGCACAGATTTTATCATAAATTCTCTGAACTCAGTATTATTTCAGTAACTTATTCTCATCGCATTCACAATGCTAAGCATCTAAATGTGTTTCACGAAATTCTATAAGATGGATAAAACTATTAATCAGGAACTGAGGAAGTTAAGCCTGGGACATTAAGTACTATGTATGTAGAGTCCTCAGTTAGTAACGTCAAAGAGAAAAGCTTCTAATCAGTTTATCTATGCTAATTACCATTCTGTAAACCTTTACTAAAATAATTGGTAAAATAGAAAACATACTGAGACAAAATTTTGTAACTTTGAAACACTATCCCCTAAATATCTCTTAACAGTTTCATACACAATAAAACTAGGCATTTAGTAGTTAACTGATATTTTCCCGAGTTTGAGCACAAAAAAGTGAGACAAAGGATTACTTATAAACTGTTTGTTAAATATATGTTTTGCATTCCTGATACATAATAATAAAATAAGTTTATGACCTTAGAAAGTAAAATACTAAATATGTCGAATGTTAAAATAATCTGTACACTTGGGTCACTTGCATGTGCATGTCAAATTGAAATAGTTCCTTTATATCTGCAACATGTATCCATTGACCTCATTTAAAATCTTGCCATTTTAATGGCACTAAGAACTTCAATAATGTAATAGTTTAAGAATATTGAGTTATATGAGAAAAAGAAGATAGCTTATTTTCTGATTGCCAAACGTATTGATGATAATAAGTAAGCATATCAAATTGACAATGGACAAGATATATATATGTGAAATTATTTCCTTAATATTTTGTTTTTGATAAGATTTATAAAGGAAATATAATTGAAGGCATGTAGGGTGTGTATATCTTCAATTCTTCAATGTGTTATGCACGTGCTTAACCAAAATGAGGAAACTTTTTATGTGTGTATATAATAATTTTAATTAACATCTGTACTCTATACTCATCTACACATCTATACTCAGATGAGAATATTGCTTAGAATCCTCCAAACATTATTTTTATACAATTGAATTCTTACTTTCCTTTTATTTTTCCATGCTTGGAGGTGATGTCAATGATTATTGCATAATAACATTCCCCATAAATCAGTACTTTTATTTAGATTGGGCTTTCTCAAAGGCAGTACAATCAAATACATAAAACTGCAAATTTTTACTTATAAGGGTTCTTAAAAGAAAATTAATATAAGTTACAAATAAGTGGCTATCAATCTATTCATCTTTATTTATGGCAGAAAATGGTCTCAAATCTGTTGACATTTAAATATCTCAGACTCCAAGTGATTCTGGAAGCTGAAAGCAAAACAGTGCATTATTTACATTCATAATTTGCTTGCTTTTGAGGAAATGACATCTGTGCAATTTTTTTCTTACCAAAACACACTAATTTTGACATAAGTTGAATTTAGAACTGTGAAAGCTAATGAAGACTACTACTTCTATCCCGTCATATATAAAACATTGGGGTTTAGAGACAAATACACATTTATTTTCTACTGAACATAGTCTCCATAAATAAACATAAATCAACGTTTTAGAATAAATATGCAGATTTTATCTATAGATATAAATATCTATATTTTTAGATATAGATTGCACACTCAAAGCCCTAAAATGTCTTCCATTTTACTTTGAAATGATATATTTCCATATCGTGGTTAGTGGTTTACAGTTCTGAGATTCAGTATACGCAAATATCTCTGGTCCATCACCACAGTCAGAGTATCAAAAGCATTACTTCCTGCAAAATATTCCTTCACAATGCACCTCTAAACTCCTCTCCTATTTCCTTTCACATCTAAACCTAGAAGCAATCCGTGCCCATGCAAATGTCTTTTGCAGAATTCCAGAGTGACAGCACAATACTATGTTTTACCCTTTTGAGGTCTTCTTAATTTGACATGATATAATTTGTACTCTTTTCATGTCATGGGCTGTGTGGTTTTGACCATTTTTTACTGATTAGTTTTCTATTTAATACACATCCTAAGTATATTCCTGTTTTCAAATATAGTTGGCTATTTCCAGTATTTAAGAGCTAAATAATGATTCCAAAGCATTCATGTACAGGTCTTTGTTGTATATGATATTTGCTTTTCTATGTGATATTGCTGAGCTTTATCAGTACGAGTTTGACTTTACAGGAAACTGCAAACTGCCAAATTGACAGTACTACTTTCTATAATAAACATGTATGAGATCCAGTTGTTCTTTTACATCAATGGATACAATTTTGGACTGTTAACATTATTTTACTTTGTTTTAGTCATTCTAATAATTATTGACTCTACCTCATTTTGGTTTTAAGTCACACTTCCCTAATCATCAACAAGTCTGGATACAGTTCTATATATTTATTGATGCACTACCCATGTGCCAAGTGTTATTTTTGATGAGACAGTTACACAGGTATTATCTATTCACTATTTTTAGCTGATGAGTTTGATCAAAATTTGGCTTACTCATATTGTAATAATTTCTTGATTTTGAATGAATGAATTTTGACAGATACTTTTTAGAGAAAAAGTAAAAACAGCTAAGAAGTATATGAAGACATGCTCAAGGTCATTAGAGAGATGCAGATGAAAACAACTCTGAGATTTCATTTCACTCCACAAAGAATGGCTGTTATCTCGAAATGAATCATCAACAAATGTTGGCAAGGCTGTAGAGAAAAAGGAACCCTTTTCCACTGTTGGTGGGAATGTAGACTAGTACAGCTATTATGGAGATCAGTGTGGAGATTCCTCAGAAAACTAGGATTAGAGGTTCCATTTGACCCTGCTATTCCCCTGCTGGGGATAGACACAAAAGAATCACAAGATTCCTACCACAGTGACATATGTGCACCCACGTTCATAGCAGCTCAGTTTGTGATAACCAAATCTTGGAAACAACTCAAATGCCCATCAACTCTAAACTGGATAAAGAAGATGTGTTTTATATGGTTTTTATAAAATGGAGTATTACTCTGCCATAAAGAATGACGAGATTGATTCATTTATACTCAAATGGAGGTACTTTCAGGAAATACTCATAAGTGAAATAAATAGGTCCCAGATTTGCAAATTTTGAGAATTTTTTTTTTTTTTTTTTTTGCTCTTTGAGACAGGGTCTCGCTTTGTAGTTCAGGCTGGCCCTGAGCTTACTATGGTGCCCAGGCAAGCAGCCGCGAACTCAGCAATCCTCTTGTCTCTACCTCCCGAGTGCTGGGATGACAGGCGTGAGCCACCACGTCCGGCATTGTGGTATGCGGTGTTGATTGTTGGTGGGCGTGTCTCCACGCCCAACGTTATATGTGGTTACCGGGGATCGAACTCAGGTCCTTGCACTTGCGAGGCAGGCACCGGAACCACTGAGCTAACCCTCCGGCCCCCAATTTTGAGAATTTTTAAGTGTCATGTGCACAAGTCTTTTGTCAGATAGATACATGCACACTCCTTTCATCCTGTAGCTTGTTCTATTTAGATTGTCCATTATATAGTGTGTATATTAAGAGAGAAGGGAAAATTATAAATGATAAAATCATAAATCATTTTCTTCTACTATTATAACTATTTTATTCATGTAAATATTTAAAGATATCGCTGTGCTTCTGGAAAATTGTTAGTTTTAAAATTTAGTTTTGTTTTAAAAATTGTGGGACTGAATGCTAACTGATCTAACATCCTTTAGTTTTTACTGGCATGTATGAAAAATCAATTAAACAATAGCCAACTATAAATCTAAATGAAAGGCTATTGCAATAATAAATATATAAAATCACAGAACAAAATAGCCTATAAATACATTTCAGATTTTAATATGAATTGGTAATTTTTTTTAATAATGAGGAAAGGTACACCATCTTTTTCTAATGTTTACCATATATTTTAAAATATTTCTGTTTTGTGAATTATTTGCTGTTTCTACTTTACTAGACAGCTGATTCTAATATGAAACACTTTCTTTACTTTCTCAAGAACACTTTAATTTCATCACCAAATATCTGTGAAATCCTACATTACAACCCAGCATATAATTTCACTTCTCATCTTGGAAACAACATGTTTACTCAACTATTTATACATTTTTAGTTACTTTTTATATTCACCTATTATTTTCATTTATGTATTGCTAGTATTCCTTATTCAAAAAGTAATATAGGAACCACCGCTACATGCTCCATCTCTACAGAAATACTGTATTTATGAGGAGCATAACTTTTGTTCCACAAAATAATTTATTAGTTTTATAAAGTATAGGACATTTCATTTCAGAGTGTCTGAACATTAAAAACAGAAATATAGAAAAATGTCTTTTGGTCTTCTGATATGTTCTCAGCTGAGTAAAAATATTGGAAAGAAACACGTATCAAAGAAAACAAAATGAAACAAACACAGATAAGGGTGGGAGAGCCAGTTATTAGGCTCTAATTTAAATGAATAATCTAAACCAAGACAGGACTCAGTTCCTGGGGCAAAGATTGTCTAAGTTAGAAGAAAATGGAAAACCTTTTCCCTATGATCGTGATGAGTTCTGGGCTGAGGACCCTGTGATGAAAACCATTTGACAAAATATCACTGACTCTGAAAGTCTTAAGCCCTGGATACTTAGAGCTAACCCACACTTGGAAGTTTTAGGAAAGGCTTTCTGGTACGTAACAATCTGAGTGGTGATCCTGCTTATCCATTTCTGTGGCAGCAAAAAAAAAAAAAAAAGTGTAAATTTTAGTCACTGGCTTTACCTGTCATTGCATATCAATAGCACTGTGAAAAAGAACTATTTTAAATCTATTTGTAAGTATTAGTCATAGTCTTTGATAATTCAGACTATGTTATAAATTTTTTTAGCTAGGCATGGTGGCTCATGACTGTAATGCCAGCAGTTTGGAGGCAGAGGCAGGAGGATTGCTGAGTTTGAGGCTTGCCTGGACTACATAGTGAGCTCAGGGCCAGCCTGAAATAGAAGGTGAGACCCTCTCTCAAACAAACAAACAAACAAACAAACAAAGTAAAAGATATACATTGAAAAAATTAGCTGAAGTTGTTTGTATTTTATAAGAAAAATATCAAAATAAACACGATGTACTAGGTAAGAATATTTCTAAAATAAGTGTATTTTCACTTTTTCCTGTACAAAATAAAAAAAGAAATAAAAATAGAATAAACTTAGTATTGTAAGTATATGGACCAGATAAAAACAAAATAAAACTCCCTACTATATCTGGTTTTTCAAGATTTCTGAAGAAATGATAATATATTTTTGTAAACAATTAAAAATATGTCAACTATTTAGTAAGATATGTATGCAATATATATTTATATAAACTCATACAATAGCATATACACATAGATTTTTAGATCAGAACTATTTTTCAATACATATCTCAAAAGTACTAATTATGTATAAAATTGTATTTTACACATCTTAAATTTTAAGTTGACAATTTAAGAAATACTCATTTTTATTTCCCTATAACTTTATTTCTTGAATTTTTCAATTCAAACTTTCCTTGAATTTTAATCTGTCTATGTAATACCGTCTGTTGTACAAACTTACATGGCTACACTATGTAGATCCAATGACACCAAAGTGATAACTTATATCCCTTATTTACAAAAACTGGATTTTAAAATTGTACATAGGGGAATACATGAAGAAACAGCATATTTGCTCTTTATGCATTACAACAATGAAGGTCATAGTCTCATTTGACTCAGCACACACCTCTTCCTCATTAATTCTTCCATAGATAGTCCGCGGAGGAAACCTACTGATTGTAATTACCGACACTCATTACCGTGCCAAAAACTCCCTGGGGGAGTGGACAGTGGTAAACGTGGAACACTGTGGGTGCCTAGTCAGAAGTCGTCACTCTACTCAACTAGACTATTACAAAAGGTTAAACCTGAATAACTTTGTCACGTTCTTTTTAGAGGGGTGTGGCTCCATAATATTGCTTACTATTGTATTTTTGAAAACTTATTTATGTTATAGTCCACAAACACTTTTGTGCTCCAATATTTTCCTGGCCAAATAGAAGCTCAATTTCGGCAACATGGAGTATCCGAGTTTCCAGTTTTCGTTTTCTTGGCAATAAAAATACTTGAATTTCATAAACATTTGAATTAAATAGTTCTGTAAATTTCTTACCATATTGTAATTTAGATGATTCTAACTTCAAAACAGCAGTGACTGAGAAAAATCTCTCAGTCTAGAAACCAATCACAATTAATAACTTTATTTGCAGGTTTAGTGTGAAAGCCTAAAAAAATGTAGTATGATGTTTCGAAGAACATATCTACAACATTTTTTCCTCCTCACATGCCTATGAAAAATGCAATCAGATAAAAGGTTTTCTCTAAATATTTTGTAAGATGAAAACTTAAATGGATATGGCATTTCTATGCTTATTTCATTGTAACAGGTTATTCTAACCATTTATAGTACAAGGCATGTACCATTATTCTTTTCCCCTTATTTATTTATTTTTATTTATTTATTTATTTTAGACAGGGTGTCACTTCATAGTTCAGGCTAGCCCTGTGCTCACTATGTAGGCCAGGCAAGCCTCGAACTCAGCAATCCTCCTTCCTCTGCCTCCTGAGTGCTGGGATTACAGGCATGAGCCACCACACCCGGCACTGTGGTATGTAGTATTGATGGCTGGTGGGCGTGAGTCACCATGCCCAGCATTCTATGGGGTTACCTGGAATCAAACTCAGGACCTTGCGCTTGTGAGGCAGGCGCCAGAACCACTGAGCTACATCTCCGGCTCTCCCTTAATTTGTAATCTCAACACTATCGAATATATGTAGGGAACATTAACTTTTCATATCACACAAACTATCTGTTACAGATAAAATAGTAAAGGAAAACAATTTTCCATTGGGTAGTCTTTCTGTTCAGTGAATGTCATAAAGAAGTGATAGCCATTACTACAGGACAGAGCTATGATACGGTTTTTGAAAGTCAAGTCTGTAGAGCCAATAAATATTGAGTGACTTCATTTTATATAAATATTTCAAATTTGAGAAGTGTGTTTGTTGTAATATTCCTACAATAACTTTTGCAACTTCAGTTGAGTGTTCATGTTGTCTTTATGTCTTCCATAATGGGTGACTTAATTTATATACCGTTTTTTATGAGAGGTCATTTTTCTGCCCTTTCTCATTTGAAGAGCAATACGTAGAACTTATGTGCTATTATATATTGTTTTCATTCAGATTTGAAAGTGATTTGTGTCATGTTCTGGTACAAATTCTCAAAGTCAAGCATGACCATGATGTGGATATAAAATGTACTAATAAAAACAATAAAAAAGTCTTATTATTGGGCTTAAGTATGAGGACTGTGATAGAAAAGCATCATTCAACCAGAACAAGAACAGAAGTGCGAATGCCAGGTCATTCATCTGTAAGATAGTACTGAACACTCAGAAGAGAGACAATGCAATGTATTTTTAACAACTTTGCAAAGTACAACACACGCATTTTTTAAAATAAGTTGGTTACATAGTAACCTTATCTGAATATTGCTGTTGTTTTCATGTTTACCTCACATACTTAATATAAATGAAAGAGATAAACTAAACTTCAAATATCATTTCAATAAGTTTCATAACAAAACAAATAGGATATAAGAATATATGGAAGGTGTTTTGTATTTCAGATGTTTTCCTATTAAAATAATTCAATAAACATATACCTTTACAAATACAGTAATAAACATAAATAAGTCTAAATATGACATTTTGATCAATGAAAATGATGAAAAATAATCAGTTGAAGAAGTAGCTCACTGCTTTGGAATTAACTATTGAATCTGTGGTTTCTTCATTAATTAAAATTTTTAAAAGTGCTATGTTAGGCGGGAGATTAAGCACAATGGTTCCAGCGCCTGCCTCCCAAGCGCAAGGTCCTGAGTTCGATCCTTGTAACCACATACAAAAATGCTGGGCATGGTGACTCATGCCCACCAGCAATCAATACCACATACCACAGTGCCAGGCGTGGTGGCTCAGGCCTGTCATCCTAGCACTCGGGAGACAGAGGCAGGAGGATTTCTGAGTCGAGGCTTGCCTGGGCTACATAGTGAACTCAGGGCCAGCCTGAACTACAAAGTGAGAACCTGTCTCAAAAAAAAAAAAAATGATATGTTTAGAGACTTTAACTAATGACTTTGTTCCTTTGATGTCTTAAGTATTTTTTTTATGAGAAAAAAAATCCCTCCGCAATAACAAAATAAAAATACCACTTAGAGCGATATTTCAAAGCCAATAATGCAAATTGTGAGTGAATAGCACCAAAATGTTTTTGCAACTCGCAAGAGAACTTTTTGGCTGAGAGCTATGCAATGAAAAATATAATCAAACAAGCAAATTAATTAATTGCTTGGAGCTTCATTTTAGGAAAGTTTGAAAATGGCTTGATAAATGAATTTTTTAAAAGCAAGTGGAAACTTGATGAAACTCTATAATCAGCTATCAGTGGTGCATCAGAGAGACTGGTCAGGCCACTGCTACCATGAAGAACATTTAAACATGCTTAAATTGTGTGTACTTTCTAAGTAATGAAGTTAGGTGAAGATTTATAATTAGATAAAGCAATAGACTTCAACTATAAATTATTAATTCAAAACTTTTTTCTTCATATTTATCTAGAGTCATACTAATTAACAAAAATCCATTGTGATCAGAAAAGACACGACATTTTTACAAAAGCTGAATTGATTGGAAAAAGAAATGAGTACTTAGTGCCGGGCGTGGTGGCTCACGCCTGTCATCCCAGCACTCGGGAGGCAGAGGCAGGAGGATTGCTGAGTTCGAGGCTTGCCTGGACTACATAGTGAGCTCAGAGCCAGCCTGAACTACAAAAGTGAGACCCTGTCTCAAAAAAAAAAAAAAAAAGAAAAGAAAAGAAATGAGTACTTGAATAGATATATGTAAACTCCACAAGGTACAAGAGTTAATCAATTTAAGGCCTAGCTCAATTCCATTCCTTCTTTTTTGCTATTGATGATATTGAAAGAAGTTTAAAAATTGATGCCTCATATACTTGATTTCCCAGTAAGCATATAATACGTTAAAGTAGTTCTAAGATATTTGAAATTCTAATGATTAAAATAACTAAATACTACAATCATAATATAAAAGAGTTTGGAATCATGTAATTAATTGATGGTAAAATAAATTCAGAGCATAGTTTCTTAATTTTATGTAACAGCACAAACACATCAATACTGGTTTATCATAGTTTAGAAAATGTAGGCAGAAGGCTCAGAGTGCACAGTCTGAAGTACTTATTACTGAGGAGCATTAAGACTTAATCTTAACTCTTATGGGAACAAAATGAATATTTTGTTATATTCCACTGACTTTTCTGGTGGAACACATGCTCTAATCCCTACTTTACCAGGAAACATTTTTTATTATTTGGGACTGACTTTTTGTTATTTAGGACAGAGATGTGATTGTTATAAATATGGACAGAAATTTTCTATGAGTTTGGAGGGAATGTGTGTAACACTAGCTACATGGACTATTCTTAACATCTTAAGGTTACATGACTTGATGGAGTAATGGGAAATGTTTGTGTTATGAGTTATATTAGAGAAAGAAAATAAAAGAAAAAAGAAAATTGTCTTCAGTCCTAAGTACGTGATTCCTGAATGATTTCTACTTTTCAGTAATGATATCAGCAACATTTTTAGTTCTTCTGGCTCTCAGCTGACAATTTAGAAAAGGCCTTCATAGATGCATTCTCAGACTCCATCAAAGAAGTGAAGAAAGTCTTTATCAGCTTTGTACTACAGGGCTCAAGGTATTTAGAAGCAACCTGTAGCTCATATTTATAAATGTAGCATAGAAAAAAAAAACTCTATAAAGTGTTTAATTTTAAAGAAATTTCTAAATCAACTTTGCAACCGATGCAGAGTCGCCAATGTACATTGTTTCTAGCTTATGTTCTTATCTGTGATGTGTATGTCAATAGGTAATACATTTAACAAATGTATACATACATCTATAAATAATATATGTATCATATATCAGTTAATGTATTTATTACACAGTCTCACATCCAAATAGTAGCAAATTTTATCTCATGGGTTTCAGACAGCAACTTTAAGAGACAGAAGTTAAATGAAACTAATCTGCAGAAATTAAGATAATCCTACCTTGGTGAAATAGCAAGCATTACTACAATGAGTCACAGTACATTTGTGTTTTCAAAACTACAAAATGCTCAAACTGACTGCTTACAAGGTAAGGAATAAAAAAATTTATCCTAAAGTATCTATTAATTTTTCAATTGAAATGAATGCCCACTGGTAGATTTTAAATATATATTTCACATAATATTTATTAAAATTAAAAATTCTCATTCTTATAATGTAAATGTCTATGCAATTCTGTCATTCAAATATCCTTTTACTTTATCATATTTCACAGAACTTTATATCCAAAGGGTAAAGAAAAATTTGCATTATTTAATACTTGATGAATAAACATAAACAGTACTCACAGCACTTTGATGATTGTATTAAGGAATCAGACTGGCAAGAATGTAAAGAATCCAAATGGTTCTGTTAATTTATTTTTGTTTGTTTGTTTGTTTTTGGATTTGCCAGCCTATGTGTGTTCTAGTCACTGATACTTGCTTCTTTTTTTTCATTTTGTGAAAAATCTACTTAATTTCTAAATGGGACTAAAACTTTGATAGTTGAAGAAAATATATTACATGAAAAGGCATAAAAGTGATAAACTTTCTGGAATTATATCAAAATTAAAACTATTTTATTCAACAGAATCCTATAAAAACAGATCCTATAGGGCTGGGGATTTAGCTCAAGTGGTACTATGTGAACCTTGGGCACACAAGGGCCAGAGTTCGATCCCTGGCATGGAAAACAAAACAAAACAAAAAACAAAGAAACAGATCCCACTAACTTATGGCTACAGCCCAGTAATAATTCCTGAAACACTGATAATCTGTTTATTTATGAATCATTAGAAACCCATACACATATTACCTGATCTGGAATATTTTATTAATTTGGAGATTACAGACTGCTTGTGGAAAATATTTTTTTTGACTAATGGTAAGATTGAAATGTTTTCCTTTACTGAACAAATACTTAAGTTGGCAGCAAAAGTTGTCTTCATGGGACATGTATTGGGTAAAAATTACTAGTAAACTATAGGGTGAAAAATCACGCCTTCATCTGTCTGCATTTGTCTTTCCTACAAATGAGCTTTCACTCTTTATACTGTGCTGATTCAATAATTTATTAAATGTGCACATCTTTCATCCTAAGTACATCATTTTTCTGGAAGTTACTCTGAAGATATCGCTTCTATAATTTCCCTGGCAGTCATTGTGTTGCTGGTGGACAGGAAATCTCATGACATGTGAATTTGACTTCGTATCTGCTACAGTGACCAATTTGGATATTAGTCTGAGGAATATTTTGGTGGAATTTTGGGGATGATCTATGTAAAACAACATGTCAAAAGCAAATTCTGCTAGTCTGACTTCTTTCTATATACATATCTCTTTTTTAAGATTTTTATCTTTATTGGTATATTGTGTATAGTACTAGAATGTATATAGTTCTAGAATGTATATGTATACATATACATTTTAGACTAAAATTATTTTACTTTCTTTCTTGTGCTCATATTGCTCATAGCTAATTTTTGAGAACTATATCAGACAGTAGTGATAAGAGGAGGCATCTTTGTCTCGCTCCTGATTTTTTGATGGAAACCTTTCAGCTTCTCTCCACTAGGATGATGTTGATAGCTGATATGTCAGCAGGGTTTTATCTGGTTGAGATAAAATCCTTCTACTCCTATTCTTCTCACTGTGTATTTTCCTTTCATCATGAATTAATTTTGAATTCAGTCAAATGTTTTTCTGTATCAATTGAGAAGATAATTTGATTTTTTGTCCTCATTTCCCTTTATGTTATTTATTACATTTATTGATTTGCCAGACTGATTATGGTGAACAATACCTACATCCTTGGAGTGAATCCTTCTTGATCATGGTGTATGATCTTTTGGTGTATTGTTGCATTTTGTATGTCGGTATCTTATTGAGGATTTTTGCAGCTGTTTACTAATGAGATTGATTGCTATTTTTTGGTTGGCTCCTTTTTTTGCTTTTGGAATCAGGGTAATCCAAAACTGTTACATACATTTAAAGTAATCGCAACAACTGGAGGAAGCAAACCTACCAAACATATAGAACCAGAAGAAACCTAGAATTATAAAAGCAATTCTGGCAACAAGGGCAAGGCAAGGATGTTACTTCAGGATCTCAGACTTCAAGTTATACCAGAAAGAGACAGTGATAAAAGCAGAATGGTATTTGCACCAAAATGGACTTGGGGGTCAGTGCAAGCATTTGACAAAATTCAACACCCATTCATGATAAAAATCTACAGAAACTCGGAATAGATAGACTGTATCTCAACCTATAAAAGCTATTTATGAGAAACCAACATCCAGCATCATACTAGATGGTAAAACACTGAAATCTTTCACACTTTGATCAGGAACAAGACAAGGATGTCCACTGTCCCCACTCCTGTTCAGTATAGTACTAGAAACAATGGCCATTGCAATTGGACAATCAAAAGAAATAAAAAGAATAAAGATAGGAAAATAATTGAAACTGTCATTATTTGCTGATGACATAATACTC
Source organism: Thryonomys swinderianus (assembly GCA_004025085.1). NCBI lineage: Eukaryota > Metazoa > Chordata > Mammalia > Rodentia > Thryonomyidae > Thryonomys > Thryonomys swinderianus. The sequence goes on from PVIC010018922.1 coordinate 27,005, forward strand.
TATCTAGAAGACCCTAAAAACTCCACTAAACAAGTGCTAGACTTAATCACCAAATTTAGTAGCATAGCTGGATACAAGGCCAATGCTCAAAACTCAATCACATTTTAGCAGGGCATGGTGGCTCATGACTGTAATCCCAGCACTCAGGAGGCAGAGACAGGAGGATTGCTGAGTTTGAGGTTTGCCTGGGCTCCATAGTGAGCTCAGGGCCAGCCTGAACTACAAAGCGATACCCTGTCTCCAAAAAGAAAAAAAAATCGATCACATTTTTATACACAAATAACAGATTGATAGAGAAAGACATTGTGAAGTCAATCCCTTTTACAATAGCATCCAGAAAAGTGAAATACCTAGAAGTCAATGTAACAAAGGAAGTAAACAGAACAAAAGATAGAAAAACAAGTCCATCATACTTAGCTATGTTATGTTAAACAAAGGGACCAAATTCCTTCCAGCCTCTTTATCTGATGGTGCTGGGAAAACTGGCTATCCCAGAACAGTGTCTCTCATCATGCACTAAACTTAAATAAAAATGGATCAAAGATCTAAACATTAGGACCGATACATTTCACCTGCTACAAGAAAAAAATATAGTGAAATACTTTGAAGATATAGGTATAGGAAAATCCTTTCTAAACAAAACCCCAGGTGCACAAGAAATGATACCAAGAATCAACAAATGGGATCAGATTAAGGTAAAAAGACTGCCCACATCCAAGCAAACCATCCATGAAGTAAAGAGACACCTGACAGAATGAGAAAAATTTCCCAACTTATTTTCAGAAAACAGACTCCAAATTCAAAGATTCAGTTAAAACTGAGCATCTAAATGAATAGGCTCATATAGAAAAAAATAATAAATGGTCAATATTTATATGAAAAAGTGTTCAATTTCACTGAACATTCAAGAAAATGCAAACTGAAAGAACACTTAGATTCCATTTTGTTCCAGAAAGAATGGGTAACTTCAATAAATCAACCAGTAACAAGTGCTAGCAAAGCTGTGGGCATAAAAGCCATTCTGTATTGTTGATAAACTGTAAACTGATATAACCACTATGGAAATCAGTATAAAAAATCCTGAAAAAAATAAAGTAGAAATTCTATTTGACCCATCTGTTTCCCCACTAATATTTTCCCAAAGTATTAAAAACCCATACCCCAGTATTAAATGCATACTCAATTTTTTTTTCTTTATTGAGTTTATTGGTACCTTTTAAGTATACAGTATGATCACATTAATCATTGAGAGTTTGCCTTGTACATGATATACCTTGATTCTTCTTTTTCCCATTGCCCTGCCTTCCCTTCAGCCACCTGCCACTCACATGCAGAAGCTTAGTTTCCATTTATTCATTATTTTTTATAAAAAGAAGACTCACATTTAAGTACTATTTCCTCTTTATATATCCTCTTAAATAACTAGTACAACATTGAAATTGTCTGACCAAAACTATGTGACTCTGGCCGGGCGTGGTGGCTCACACCTGTAATCCCAGCACTTGGGAGGCAGAGGCAGGAGGATTGCTGAGTTCGAGGCTTGCCTGGGCTACATAGTGAGCTCAGGGCCAGCCTGAACTACAAAGCGAGACCCTGTCTCGGGAAAAAAAAGAAAAAAGAAAAAAGAAAACTATGTGACTCTGCTAAAAAAGTGGATTCTCTGGTTAGTTATAGGACAATTTTTCAATGTCAACTTATCTGATGATCTGATTATTCATGAGCCCATTTTTCTTAATTTGCATTTTACATTGATTCTTTATTTGAATACAAATTCACTTTCATCATGTTTATCATAGTTTTTCCCTTTGGAGTTGTCATCTTTAACAATTCAAAACATAATTTATGGAAAGTTCTTAAATATCTCTACCACATTTCTTCCCTCAATTAATAATTTCTGTAATTTTAAATAGAAAAATGTTAAATCTTCTCCTCAAGATTCTTGCCAAGTTTCCTATTTCTTTATCTCCCTGTGCCATTCTTTTTGCCAGACTTATTTACACTTTCCAGTCCTCTCTGATATCTAGAAAGTTTTACTTAAACCATATTAAAACTTTAATATTAATTTTCTTACTTTTAATTTCCAAAAGTTATCCTCCCATGAGATGGTCCATTATGCAAATCTCGAACTTGTTATAATTTCAAATGTGTTGGAATAAACGAAACGTTATTTGTGCTGTTTCTTCTGGTTCCTGTCCAGGGTAGTGTGTTTTTTCAGGTACACGTTGCTTCTGCTAATCTGAGTCAGTGATTCCCTCTGTACTCATGTTTGGAGACTTAAATTTACGGTCCTGAGCTTCTAAAATGTGAGATTGACATGCCCACTCCTCCACTCAGGACCATTTTATCCAAGTATCATTTTTGAATACAAAAATATCATCGAATTTCTAAGAGTATACAGAGTGTGCTCTAGTCAGCCTAGTTAGGCATCCTGCAAACTTCCTCTTTCAAGTCTATAAGCAAATGACATTACATGGAGTTTTGGTTTTCCCAGTTTTTGTACATGGCATCCCCTTTCAAGGACTCCACCTTTATTTGTGACACTAAAATCCTCCCTTTACCATGACCAGATTCAATATTTTATTTTGACACCACACGTAGTCAGATAATTAAAACCTGAGACATAGCATCCAGCGATTATAAAGTAGCCGGAGGCAGCCTCCGACAACTTCAAAGCTCGCTTTTCCGTTTGAATTCAGGCTTTATCATCATTTTCAGGCTTGCATATCTCCCTTGCTTTCTTGCCTGCGGTGAAAAGTGCTTGAATTTCATATTGTTTTTCTAAAGGTTGTATTTAGTCCACTACGAGCCCGGCTTCCATTGCTCAGGTTGTCCAGTTGTGATAAGCGGAAGTACTCCAACTTCGACACAATTTCTGAAAACTGAAAATTGTTGAATCATGTCATTTCCTCTACACTCTCCCCTTTCTTTTTCCTTCCAAGTACATTTCTGAGTTATGCAACCTTCACTTTTTATTTTATTTACTTAAGGAAAATAGACATTTTACAAATTTTATAATAGAAATTCTCTCAACAAAATTACCATGCTTTTAACCCTACAGGTACATCATGTAACATAAATTAGGAACTTATTTTTGTGCATAATTCTGCATACTTCCCTTCACTGCTTGAATGGCAAAGTTCTAAGCAAATAATTTAATGCATGGTAAATGATTCTAATTATTACCAGAATGCAAACATTTTTTAGGTTTTATTTTTCCCCTATTCGGGATAAAAGCAGAGATAAGGCTCTAACTGTTGTTCTGAGACATGGTCTCACTAACTAGGTAAACTGAGCAACCAAAGTTTAACTTGCAATTCTCTTGCCTGATCCTTACAGAGTGCGCTGTCACACCTGCTTTACAAAATTCTTTCTACTAGTCGTTTAAGGAATTGCTAATTGTTCCAGCTTCTCCATTTACAAAAGTATGGATAATGATCTCCAGGCATTTTCAAGATTATATAAAGTTTTAATTTGTATAACTTATCTACTCAAGTTTAATCATAAGCTAGTTTTTCCTGGGGCAGTTTTGTTTCAAAATATTATAACTGGCAGTTGCAGTGAAACTGAGTGCAAGAACAGCAGATTTGATCAGCAAAGGTCATGAATGTGGATTTCAACACTGAAAGACAGAATGTGTGAAATAAATAAAGAGCTCATAATATATAAATGACATTATAATTTCTAATTTACTCTAAAAGTATCCAACATCCACACCTGTTTCTTATCATTTTATAAAACCAAAATACAATAAACAATATTTTGTGAATTTTCTGGATTGATTAGATGAATAGTTTATGTTTACAAGCAGTAGCAAAACTAAAAATGGAAAGTGAGGAACCAAGATTACAGATTCATATTCAGTGACTTTTTATGTTTAACAAAATGATGGGAGCAGATAAAATAATGAATACACATTGTGGAGATCTGTGTGGAGATTTCTCAGAAAACTAGGACTACGGGTCCCATTTGACCCTGCTATACCCCTGCTAGGAATATACCCAAAAGAATTAAAAACTCACATTGGAAAGACAGATGTACACCCTTGTTCATAGCAGCTCAGTTCGTGATAGCTCAATCTTGGAAACAACCCAAATGTCCATCAACTGGAGAGTG
>PVIC010018923.1:0-31112 GCA_004025085.1 Thryonomys swinderianus
ACCTTATCTTTGACAAAGGAGCCAAACATCCCCAATGGAAGAAAGACAGCCTCTTTAACAAATGTTGCTGGAAAAACTGGGCTCTAGCCTGCCAAAAGCTAAAGCTAGACCTATCTCTTTCACCATGCACAAAACTAAACTCACAATGGGTACGAGTCTTAAACATTAAAACAGAAACAATAAGCCTGCTGGAAAACACGCTAGGTAAAACTCTTGGAGACACTGGCTTAGGCAGAGATTTTATGAATAAAACCTCTCTAGCACAAGAACTAGCAGAAAGAATCAACAAATTGGATCTCATTCTACTGAAAAGCTTCTGCATAGCAAAAGAAGTCGCTGGCACTGCTAGAAGACAACCAATAACATGGGAAAAAAATCTTTACTAGCTGTTTATCAGACAAAGGGCTATTTATCTACAATAATAAACTCAAACAGATCAGCCTCCCCAAATTTAAAGACCCAATTCAAAAATGGGTGTCTGAAATGAATAGACACGTCTCAGAGGCAGAAGTCAAAGCAGCCAAGAAGCATATGAAGAAATGTTCAACATCATTGGTCATTCAAGAGACGCAAATGAAAATAACACTGATATTTCATCTCAGTCCACAAAGAATGGCCGTGATCACAAAATCAACCAACAATAAATGCTGGCGTGGTTGTGTGGAGAGGGGAACCCTTCTCCACTGTTGGTGGGATTGCAGATTTGTGCAACTATTGTGGATATCCACGTGGAGATTTCTCAGAAAACTAGGACTAGAGGTCCCATTTGACCCTGCTATCCCCTCTGCTAGGAATATACCCAAAAGAATTTTAAAACTCACATTGGAAAGACAGATGGACACCCTTGTTCATAGCAGCTCAGTTCATGATAGCTCAATCTTGGAAACAACCCAAATGCCCATCAACTGGAGACTGGATAAAGAAGATGTGGGTTTTTTTTATATATAAAATGGAGTATTATTCTGCTATAAAGAATGACAAGGTTGATCCATTTAGGTGCAAATGGAGACATCTGGAGGATATACTAATAAGTGAAATCAATAGATCACAGATAGGCAAATTCTGGATCTTCTCTTTGACATGAACACCTGTAGATGCAAATGAGCTCTAGAAAGTATGACAGCTTTTATAGAGTGGGAAATTTCCATAGGAAACTTGGTGTGGGAATGTGATGAGGGGAAGGAATAAATATGATACAGAAAGAAAATAAAAGAGTATGTATAAAGGGGTGGGGAGGTGTGGGTCGGTAGGGATATGGGTTAAAATGAGAATTAACTTGTGTCATATACTGGTACAAATTCCCCAATGTTATATGTGATTGTGAGATGTATATAAATTTTACCAATAAAGAATTCAATTAAAAAATAAAAACAAAAAAGAAGTACAATGTGCTATGGAAACACAAGCACAAATCATTGTATAAAAAAGCTAATATAACAACAACAACAAAAAGCTTCTGTACACCAGAAGAAAGCACTAGCAGAGTGAAAAGACATCTGACAATATGGGAAAATAAATTTCCAGCTGTCTCTCAGACAAAGGCCTACTATCTAGAATATAAAAAGAGCTTTAGAAAATCACCCTCCCAAATTTAAAGACAAAATTCAAAACTGGCCATCTGAAATAAAGAAACACTTCAGAGAAAGGAGTAACAGCAGTTAGGAATTATATGAAGAAATGCTCAACATCACTGGTCATTCAAGAGGTGCAGATGAGACAACACTGGGATTTCATCTCAGTCCACAAAGATTGGCTGCTCTGTCAAAATTAAGCAGCAACACATGCCGGCAGGGCTATGGGGAGAAAGGAATCCTTCTCCACCGTTGTTGAGAATGTAGATTGGTACAACCACTGTGGAGATCAGTGTGGAGATTCCTCAAATAACTTGTATTAGAGACCCCATTTGATCAGGCTATGCCCCTGATAAGTATATACACAAAAGAATTAAAAGATTCATATCTCAGCAATATATGTGTAGCCGTGTTCATAGCACCTCAGTTTGTGACAGATAAATCTTGGAAACAACCTAAATGCCCGTCAACTCGATACTGGATTAAAACAACAAAAAAAGATGTTTTATTTTACAAGATGAAGTATTACTCTGCCATAAAGAATGATAAGTCTCTTTTATACTAAATCGATGTACCTTAAGGATATACTCATAAGTGAAATACATAGGCCACAGATGTGTAGATACCATATCTTTTCTGTGATATGAGGAACTGAAGATATAAATGGGATGTAAATGAGTTCTAGATACACTAATAGGCGCACTCTAGAACTCATTTAGAAATAGAAAATATTCATCAAGGAGGTTGCAGTATGTAATGTGGAGCAATAAAATGTGACAATTTAAAAAAGGAAATAATACTTATGCATTAGGAGGCAGGGAGTTGTAGGATTGGCCAGGGAATAGGAAAAAAATGAGAATTAAGATGTGTCATATACTGGTACAGATTCTCAATGTTGACTGTCATCATGATGTTTATATAAAATGTACCAATAAAGTTAATTAATAAAAGAAAATATTTAACTCATGCATAAAATTTCATTTAATCTATAGATTTACCTAAATACAAATGAAATTTTTTACTTATTCTTTCCATTTACCAAAACATTATCTCTTAATTTATCCCAGTTCTCCAGGTCTGATAACTGTTTATAATTTTCCACAAAAATCTTGAAATAAAAGTAAATGTATTTCCAAATTTAACATAACATTTTCAATAATGTAAATGTTATCAGACTGTGTTATATTTGTTAATCTTAAAGTTATTTTATTTTTAAATTCCAGAAATTCTGTATTTTTCTTTCCAATTCATTTTATTTTTTATTAGAACCTCTAGTGAAATGTGAACTAGTAAGAATGATTGAGAATAAAGTTTTATTATGAAAAGGCTGCATTTAATAGATATTATTACAAAGGTTTTTTTTTAAAGGATCTATCCACTTTGAAAAAAAACATTAATGTGGATATGAACTACATATTTTTCTGTCTAAATTATGCTGACCGTGATAGTTCCATCCTCTACTCTACTAATGTGAGTGACCTTGGCAAGTTTTCTGCTGCTGTAGCAATATTCTATTTCTGTGATAAATTCTTCTTTTCATACTGTAGTTTAAAAAAAAACTGCTAAAATTGCATTCCTTTAAAGTAAGAGTTTAGAAAATGTTTATAATGTTGCACTCTTTTACTTTATCTCACTGTTATTAAGGTCACATTTACCTCAAAATAGTTGGTATAATTTTCTTTCACTATGTTCTCAGAATAACTTCCTTTTACACTTTTTATAGGTCACTTTAAAAAATTTTTAACCTGTAATTTTTAAAAAGAAGGCAAGAATAGAATATAAATGTACTTCATTCAAAAATTATTAATTTAAGATTTAAAAATAACATTTTATTCTTGAGACAAATCTGGTAAGGTATTTTTTCAGATCATCACATATTTCATCTAAATGTTGATACACAGTAGTATACAACATTTTCATATTTTATGTTTCTTTCTACTCAGAGTTATGCCAACTTGTAGTTCTCACTGTTGTTTATCTGTGTATTTACTGACCAGGACTGATTTGATTTTGGTTATTCTGTTGGTCTAGTTAGTAATCCACTCTGATGAAATTTGTACATACACTTAACTGTATGTTTTCCTTGTAAAGTGTTACAATGTAGATACAGTAATCCTAACCTTTTCCTAAACAAGGACCTGTTTTAACTTTTCTCCATCTCTTATTTCTTCTTTTTAATGCAAAATCTGACTATTTTATTATCAGTATTTAAGACTTTAAAATTATTTTTGGCTTTATCTCTTTTATTCCACATATATTCAAACTTTTCTGTTTGTTTGCTTTTTGTTGAAATTTACTGCTTACAACACTTTTCACAGTGTCTACATATTGTAAATTCCAGTAATCTTACATGTCAGAATATCTTTATTTTGTGATCTTACTGAATGATGTTGTGGTTGAGTACAAATGGAAATGGACATTGTTTTGGTACTCAGTAATCTAAGAGCCACTTCTTCATTGTCCTGTAGCCTGTGTTATTATTGGTGCAGAGACATCTGTTAGAAAATTTTCCATTCATGTATATGTAGTTCAGTTTACTTATTATTAAACTTTTTTTTCTCTGTTCAAGTGAATATTTAGAAGAACTTATGTTTTGCAATAACCTTGGAATGGCTCATATAGCTTTTTCATTCTGAAAATTCTTAGTTTTATTTTTAAATTGATTTTATTGGTACATTTTATATAAATACATTATTTAAACATTCAATAACGAGAGTTGGATAATACATGAAACATCTGGTTTTTCATTTTTCCCATTCCCCTGTCCACTCTACAACTCTCAGCCCCTATATACATGTTTTTCTTCCTCTTTTTACTATCAATTTTGTTCTTTCCCTTCTTTGCTTTCCCCTACCCTATCCCTCTTTCCTCTTTCATTAGAACATTTTCTTCCTATCCTATTTCTTTTTTTCTCTGTTAGCTAGAATTGAATTTACTCTGAAACTTCATAGCATGTGTTTACCACAGTCCCAAAAGATAGTCCCAAAAGACATTCCAAATGTCTAAATTCCAAAAGATCAAAATTCTTAAATCAAAAATCCCCTACATTATAAACACTTTAGGTTAAGTTTACAAGTGCTGAAATCCTAAAGACCAAAAATCATGAAAACTTCAAATCTCATTTAAAAATAAGAGGCTAGGGTAAGAGTCAGGTAACAGATGGTCTAACTATCAGACAGTAACAAAACATTCTGTTTAGAAATATAGTTTGTCTTCCTTAATAACACTTTAGGTGCTCTTCGTGAATGAAAGTTGCGTTTTTCTGAAGAAGCCAGTTAACCATTCCCTGACTGAAAGTAATCCTGCTCACCATAAGATTAGAAGACCCATAAGAAACCATAGCCAGTTTGATCACTAGTATTTTTCCACCAAATTTGTGGTCTCTGAGTGAATACAAAATGGGCCTCCAAGTACCCAAACTAATGCAGAAAAGGCACAGAGAATGTAAAAATTTAACAAGGAGGCTCATGCCAGTTGTTGCCCAAGAACTGCAAAAAGAGTAAGTGCCGTGTAGAAAATGAATTAGAGCCATACTCTAAAAGAAAAAGCAAACAAACAGCTTACTCATTGCATAGAAAGACTTCAAAGTTACCTAAGGATTGAAAATCCTAGCGTTTTTTTTCTCTTTGACTTATTTTATTTATTGGCACCTTATCTATATGCATCACAATGATGCTCAACACTGAGAACTTCTACCAATATATGAGATGACTTAATCATCATTTTCCCCTTCCCCTACCCACCCTACAACTTCCCACCTTTATATGCACAAGGATTTTTCTTTTCTTAACCATCATTTTTTTCTTTCTCCTCATTACTTACGCCTAAACTCCATTTCCCTTTTAATATTTACTATTTCACAATATTTGTCATGCATTCTAGAACTCATTTATATCTTCGTGTTTTTAATATCACAAAAAAGATATGGTATTTACACATCTGTGACCTATTTATTTCACTTACGAGTATGTCCTTAAGGTATATCCATTTGAGAATAAAAGACTCAGTCTCATCATTCACTGTGGCAGAGTAATACTCCATTTTATTTTTTAAAAAAGACACATCTTCTTTATCCAGTCTCTAGTTGATGGGCATTTGGGTTTTTTGTTTTAAGATTTAATTATTACCTTGATGTACTACTCAGGACCTCTCCCTTTGACATGATGAATTTCTTTTTAGTTTTTATATTCTTTCTATTTTAAGTTGTCAAAATTATTTTTCTAAGTATGCTATAGATTTCAGCTTTTGTTCACTTCCACTAGCAGAGGGGTAATGGTGTAGACTTAGATTTCTGATATGTTCTAGATTTATTTTTTTAACAAATGTAATTCCAAAATATTGATTACAATGTTGATTTTGTATACAAACCTTGTTGAAGCATCTTCAATGAAGACAGAGATATCCTCTTATTTGTCTGCTTGTATAAAAGGTAAAGTTTCTTGAGTTCTCAGCTTTTGTGGCCATTGTACAGGTGGTGGGGACCCATTGAAGTTACTGGTGGATCTTGTCAAAAAGGTTAGGCTGTGCACTACAGAATGTTAGAGGACTGCGATTGTAAAGCCAAGTGAACAGTTACCACCCAGCATGACCTGTCTATACGTCTCACCTTTTGACCTATTTTTTATGAGCACAATTCATGTGCTTATAACTGTCCTTTTCACACAACTTTCATTAGTAAGTACACTTGCTAAAACACGAATGTTATCCGTACCTACTTTATGAGGTGAACTACAAAGTGTTCTGCTACATTGTTGTTCTTAAATAAATTACTATTAAAATGTAAGTTACTTCTTTTAAGAAATTTTAAAAATATTTTTGAGATTTTGACCTTTCAGGATTTTAAACTTTAGCATTTTGTATGACCTTTGGAATTGTGCCTTTTAGAATTATGTCCCAAATCTCTTCATAATATGCATAACTGCTCTTTCACACAAAAATTTTTTTATCTTTTTGTGACACACTCTGAATAACTACCATGGGACTGTCATTCAATTCTCTAATTGTTTTTTGAATGAAAATATTTGCAGATTAATTTCTAGACATATTGGTCTAACAGTTCAACCTCCATCTCTTTAGGTCTTTCTCTGATTTTGTCAGGCACACACACACACACACACACACACACACACATCTTTCCTTTCCTTACTAGAAATAATGCTTATATTTTTCCAATCCTGAGCTTTTTTCGTGAAAATCCAGACCTGCTGCATTGAGAGCAAAGTCAATGCAGTCACAACAGTAGCAGACATCTGTTCTGTGTCCTCCATGGGAACCTGAAGCAGCATTTCCAACCTCCCTCACACAAACAAGGAAAGTCCCAGTCCCAGACAGCACAACTCACTTCCAATTAATAAGCTTTCATCTGTCACTCACCCAGCCTTCATTTAACCACAGCACAGCGCAGCTAGTTAGGGTGTGCTTGGCAGACGGGCACTCCAGTACTTGGCCAGGCAGCCCATGCCACCATATTTCTGCTGCTCCTTTATCAAGAATCTCAGCATGACTCCTTTGTCCTCCTTTTTGGCTTTAATGGATTGCCCATTGTGTAGGTGGGACACAAATTCACAACTATGGAAATAATATGTTTGGAAATGCAGTGTGTAAAGATACACATGAGAGACTAGGGGTCTATCTGATTTGAGGTAAGTTAGCATTTAACAGAATGGTGCAGTATATTAACAATTCAATCAAAAGCTGCATATCTCACTTCTGATGTTTGTTTTTAAAGTTGATTCCCTCACTCACAACTCTTGCACTTGTAGATTTAGGAATCATTTTGAACTCATGCCAAAATCATTTGAAAAATAAATTCAGGCACTGTCTCCTTTATATACACACAGAATCTTAGTCTTATACAGTCTAATGACATCATTCTTATCCACATTTTCTTATTAATTACACAACCCTTTCATTTCTAATATTAATTTGATTCACATCCTAGTTTTTTTAAATGCTGTTAAAATTTATCATTTGTCACACTCTAATAAGTCATCTTTGTCAAAAGAAATCTCATACTTTTCAATTATATAAGAAACCATTATAAATGCTTAGTGTGGCCCAAGTGTTTTTCTATATACTTGAAAATATCTACCAATTTAATTATTGAAGTAACCATCTGATGTGGATGCTCTCATTGTGCTTGTATTAGTGGTGAGCTGACAAAAAAACAACAAGAATTATTTTCTGAAGGACATATAGCTGGTTAAGCTGCACATTTACCCTAGAGTCTGTGCTTTTTGATACCTTTAAAATTACCACCTGAGGCTGGTGGTGCACTTTATTCACTGGAAGAGCACTTGTCTCACATGTGTGCAGCCCTGTACTCAATCCTTAGCACTGCCATAACCACTGTTCTATTTATTTTATTATAACTTCGTTGAACTACCCCTGGGTGAGTTTTGCAAAGTGGCTGCCAATAGAATAATTAAGTGAAATAAATGTGTATGCTTTGCCTTTCTCAGTTTTAATGTATTAAATTAGATGAACACAAAAATAGTCACTATGAAATATTCACCATGAGATGTGCAGGTTATGAGGGCGACACACAAAAAAATGAAGACATGAAACATGAGTTACCAATACAAGACCATAATTGCCCTTTGCACTAGCAAAGGACAGTTCAATCCTGTAAATTTGTGAGTTGTATGATAAACCATCCCTGAACTTGTGGCACAAAAAATCTATGCCTAAAATAACTTTCAATACAATGGAAGATTATCATGCTTCATTTTGGAGTTTTAAGTTTTATCTATCATCTTATTTTTGAGTAACAGGGCTCATGTTAGATATACTCATCATTTGGTTAAAGCCCATTAAATTTCTATTTACTATTTCAATATACAGGGCATTCCTTAAAGATCTACAATGAGCAAATATATATAATCCTGCAGTTAAGGATTTAAATGTTTATTATCGTTTCCATCTTTTTATGTTAGTTGTATGGGATCTCACCCAGGCTGTCTTTTCATTCACCGGGTAGCCCAGTCTGATTTCAAACTCACCTTTATCTCTATCAGTAGTTACAACAGCATATCGCACAGTGCGCACCAAGGCACCATCCCACAATGTCAGTGTTATGGTTTCCATTTTCTGCTGGATTATACGTAGACATACAGATTCTAAGAGGACATAGCATGGTGGTAAACTGAAATGGCAGTCCCCAGCGGCACTTCCTTTCTCTTTGCGTAAGTAATAGGCAGATGTCATGATTAGACTTGACATCTTGAGTTCTGAACTCCAAAAGAAAAAGCCAAAGGACAGAGAGGCGGTAGAGTGGAAAGAAGTAATGGCACTGAGGGAATAAGGGAAGAGGCAAGGCCTGTGTGGGGTAAGTTGGACTCACTCCAGGAACTACTGTCAGGGCCGGGCTCCAAGTGTGTCTGGCAGTGTTCTTTCTCCCCTCTCAAGACTTTCACTGAAAAGGAGACATAAATCACAGGGTGTCTGCTAGTATATTGATATTTTAGGACTTTACTTATTTTTTGTTTCAATGATAACATTCAGGATTATTCAAAAATGTAAGTTCGAGGTCAAAGTACAGAAGCAGGAGAAACTGAAATTAAGAAGTTACACACCATGTTTTCATTTATCCCTTACATGCTTGCATGTGGGTCCTGATCGAATGCAGAGAGAGAGGATATAAGGCATAAAGCATGCCCAGAGCTAGAGTACATCAAGCACAAAGGTTAAAAAAATCAAAGCACAATTACCTGATAAGGTATGATTTAAAATTAATTTAAATTCCTAATAAAAGTCATTTCTAGATTGCATTGTTAGAAGATATGTGACTAAATATAAATATATCACAGGGCCACATATATGTATAAATCATCATTTAAAGTTATTTTTAATCATTAAAAATCATCTGGGTGTATCTAATAGGAAACTATAATACATGGGAGATAAATTAGAGGTTATACACAAGAAATACAATTTGATTGCTAATTATGACACTGGAAGCAAAAGTTAATTAGCTCAGATAATTTCTAGAAAAGTGTTTATTTGTAAATGATGTATTGAATAGTGGTAAATTTGGTGTTCATCAAGACTGAACTCTTCAGAAACCAAAGGAAATGAATGAAAGCCTCTGGAAAAAATTCACCTATGCCACCAGCTTCCTATTGTTGTGTGCTTCTATTCCTATTTGTACTTTCATTAGTACACGTAGAGAATCTTCTTCATATCAAATGTTTATATTTCATAGATTTATTGCATAATTTAGCATAAAGCCATTCATCACCACCTTTCCAAGCCTGAGTAGTAACTACAGGTTTGGTGCCTGAATGAGTCATAATATCAGTGCTCATTATTTGGATGCCATCACTGTCACCATATACCTTACTTGTGGAACAACTCTCCACCTGCAGAATGTAACCATTCAATAACCCTTAGCATATGAGACTTCAAGAATGGCTATACAAGGAGCACATGTGTCCACCTCCCTGGAAATTTAGACTAAGTTAAATGACCTATTGTTCTCTAAGAAGTTGTAGCATAGAAATTCTGCTCTGACGCTCTAGATTCAATTGCTATTCTAACAAGTGTATAGAAAGAAGTACCAGAAGAGTATATCAGATAATTTGAAAACATCACTCACAGGAAAAACAGTCTCACCAACAACAAATCTTTCTGAATGCCTCATGTTAATCAGTTAGGGCAACACAACACTGTTGTCTTTAGAATCCTGCCGCTACTGCCAACCCAGGCTCTAAGAATACATGTTAGTGTGTGTTTCATTCATAGCCTCATAAGCCTGCATCATAACTTTTCTCAGAGCTGGGACTTTCCTTTTGTTACTGGGTCCTTGCTGAAGGCACCTCCAGGATCTGACTGTGCAGCCTGAACAAGCCCTCAGATCAAGCTGATGGTTGATATTATGATCCACACTGTCAATGAATGACAAGGAAATTCTGAGCCTCCACTGAGACATCACAAAGCTAGTCTTTATAAGATTCCAATGAATAAATTTCCCTGAATCTGACCACAGTAAACTTAGGTCCACACCAGAAAGTAGGAATCCATCATTTATGGACTGTATTTTTTCACCAGGAATCTGAGTAAGAAATTAACTAATCCAGATTAAGTCTGTGACATTGATTTTAGTTTTTACAGGAATATATTTAAGGAAACAAAAACTTTGTATTGAAATTATGAACATCTTATATATGTAAATTATATTTAAATTTTAAAATAGATAAGCCATTACCAAACAGTAACCCATGAATAAATGGATGCATGGGGAGGATATGCATGCTTTCCCATTCAATTGATAGTCAGCCTTCTGTGGTTCCACATCTGCAGATGCAACTAAACACAGGACAAAATGGTTTCAAAGAAGAAAATTGAATTTGTACCGAATATATATAAAATTTAGTATCATTAATCCCTAAAGAATGTCATGCTACAAATATTTACATAGTAATTGTACTAGTAATTGTACTAGTAATGTATTTACATTGTACTAGGCCTCATGGATCATATGCAAAGAGTTGAAAATATATGGAAAGAATGCACATGTAATACACAAATAATATAACATTTTATTTAAGCAACTTGAGCATCCACAGATCCTGGGGTTGGTGAAAATTGGCTCTAGAACCGATCTCTCTTAGCTATCAAGGGACAAAAAAATCCTCAAAAGCCACTATTTCACGTGGCTTAATGACAAGGTCACAGTGAAAATAAATTTTCCCACAGTGAAAGTAGGAATTAATCTAAAAATATTTATACAATTTATGTGGTATGGTTTTTAAGTCTAAATTGTACAGAATGTGACTCAATGAACAGTCCAGTTTACTCAGTACTATTTGTGTGTGTGTGTGTGTGTGTGTGTGTGTGTGTGTGTGTGTGTGTGTGTGGTACCGGGGATCAAACTCAGGCCCTTGTGCATCCAAAGTTGGCACGGTACCAGCAATTGCACTAAATCCCCAGCAACTCGGTACTATTTTAATATTAGGTGTATTTTTTTAAATTGTTAAATCTTTAATACTCATTGTTACTGTTTTTATTTTTTTTATCAGTACATGTTTGCTTTACACAGTGATTGCATTCCTTGTGGAGTGTACACATCTCACTTCACTCCCTTTTTCCCTCAACTTTTTCATTCCCTTTCCCTACCTTCTCTCCATTTTTGCATCCCCTTCACATTTAAGAAAGATCTACCTCATTCCTATTACATGTCTTTTTTTTTTACTTTTCCTTGTCCTTTTCATTTTTTCTAATAAACTGAATTTATTGGTACACTTTATGAATACATGATGATCACATTTCTCATTGAGAATTTGTACCTGTACATGATGCATCTTTTTATTTTTGTCCATTCCCCTGCCCTCCTATCAGCCCCAAATCCCCTATATACATAAGCTTTGTTTCTATTGTTTTCCTTTTTACCACCAAATGTTTTCTTTCCCTTCTTCACTTTCCCCTACCCCCATCCAGTTACCATTTCCCTTTGGGAATCTTCTGCCTATTTCACATATCTACTATACATTTTGGACCTCATATACATTTTCAGGTTCTCACACTAGAAAAACAATATGACATTTACCAGTCTGTGTCCTATTTCCCTTATGAGTATGGTCTCAGGTGCTTCCATTCAGCTATAAACATTTCTAATTCATCATTCTGTATGGCTGAGTAATACTTCATTTTGTTTAAACACACACATCTTCTTTGTTTTTTTATTTGCTTTTTATTAATATCTAGGTTTCTCATATAAGATAAACCATATTATATTTAAGCTTGTGTATTTTATTCATTTCACTTAATAATACAGCCTCAGTGTGCATCCACTTACCTAAATTTGAAAATTTGACATTCCAAAACTTTTTCTTAATTGAAAGTAAAACTCATATACAAAACTAGAAGTTTTTGTCCTCCCAAACAATTAAAACCTTAGAATTAATGAGCAAATCAAAAGAAAATGAGACACATCATTCAGTACCTTTTCTCTGATAGGTCCTATTTGAAAAGTGAAAGAAATTATATCAGTTTAGTTGTTTCAAAATCTCCTTCAGTGCTTACGTAAATGTATTTAAGTTATATGTTCTCTTGATACATTTGTTCATTGTATATCTGAGGCCATTCTGTTTAAATACAAAATGGTGACAGACTATTTTTATCTTGTAAGACAGAAAAATGACATGTAAGACACTCCCTGGACAGTATGTCAGTGAGTAAGTGAATAAACACTATCTTCCTTACAGTGATGAACAGTCAAGTAGAGACTGAGGTGCTAAGTGATAATCTCCCTAACACTGGAAGTTCTTCATCCGTGCATTCTTAAGTTTACAACTGTTTCTTGATAGAATTTTTGAAAGTTTTTTTCCAGAAAGGTGAAACTAATCTATCTGATCAATTTAATGATGAAAAGTAAATTAACTACCATTATTTCACCTCTGTCTAAAATCAATGTTACTTCTACAGACAAAACTACCTTAATGGCTGATAGTTAACAAAATAAAAAAAGAAAGGAAAGAAAAGAAAAGTGAAGGCTGAGAATTTAAGAATGTTTTTAAGGTCTGAGAAACTTCTAGATGAAACCAGATCACTTAATTCAATGAAAGACCTCAATACAAGCCTAGAACAGAAAAGCAATATCTGCTAAAAATAGGGAGAATGGAATTAATCTGTGAAGGTAAATTAATATGATTGCACCAATACTTACTAATTCCAACCAATGAGCCATAGTAGTGTAAAGTGTTAACAACAGGGGAAAGAGATGGAGTTACTAGAGAATTCTGTGTATCATGTCTGGTACGTAGCACTCTGAAAACTCTGTAAACTTAAATCTGTTTCAAATGTAAAGTATGTTAAACATGCTTTCTTTTGGTTACTGAATAATTTGACTGGGGTAAAATATTTTGGAATTAATTAGAAGGTTATTAATATAATTCTATCAATTGAGAGACATACTGGAATTTTTGACAAAATGTCTCTTAAATTAGATTTTATAAATACAATATTTTTCTAGGCTAATTTTCATAAGATTAATGTATCATCTAGGTAAAAATTCATTGAGGAAACTAAGTAAATAGTAAAACATTATGAGTTACTAGTGTAAAGAAATAGCTGACCAAATTTAGGAATTATACAAAACAGACTCTTTCAGAGGACTAACACACTGTGGAATCAGCTCAATTTTAATCATTTGGTGTTTTCAATAATTGACCAAGAGGTAAGGGGGTGGTAATCACCCATTTATGTAAAGGTAACACCTGTCTATGAAAAGTATGTGGCTTCACGGAGGTCAGAAAAGTGCCAAGGACTTGCTAGAACTCCAGGAACTGAAAATAACAACGGCACTTACAAAAAATTTATGTGAGTCACCAGCTAAATAATTCACTGCCAAAATCTTCCTGTGAATTAACAAATACCCACACCGTAGCTATGGGTAATAAAAAGAAAATAGATGCCATAATATAAACTTTTAATGCTTTACTCTCATAAAATGCAATAAAAAGCTTGCATTTTTCTTTTTTTCATAAAATGTTCTCTATGGAATGGATGGAATTATACATACCTGTGTGCTTGTCTGTGTGCATGCACACACACGTGCATATGTACAAGCAGATCATGACTAATGGAAAGAGTGAGATACTGAGAGAGCTATTGACCAAATATATAAATCAGGCTGTAAGTGTTTATGTCTCACCCCAAAGAGTAATTTATCACTGCTGGAGTGTTTGGATTTCTTGGATCTTTCAGTAGAGAGTAGAATCATGTTAAATCTTCCTTCTGCTTAGTTTTGTGAAAAGTAGCTTTGAAGATCCCTTAGGAAGTGAAATGTGTGCTTAATTCAATACTTAGCATGTGAGAATCCCAAAAGGGACTGTGTCCTTCGAGCTGACTCCGTGGTAGCTGTAGGCTGGTGTCAGTGTGCTCTGGCTCCTGGAGACTGACAATGAACAGGCTGGGGTTGGGGAAGGGGCCACTTTTCAAAGTCCAGATGCCTTTCACACATCCAAAGCCCAGTACCAATTTCAGTGGGGAAAATCCTGGGATAGATTTCAAGACAAGGCAATTTCCAGAGCTCAGAGTGCTTTGGAGAGTGTCTGCAGGTGAAAGTATCCCCGTTGGACTTATGCACAGAATGGAATATGCCTAAAATGGTTATGCCCTAAACTCATATCATAGAAACATCTGCTCCTGTAAAGAGGACCCACTGACAAGAAGGGGACGGGAAATGTTCTGGAAAACTGCTACGATTTCTGCTCCAGAGTCCAGCCCTTTGTGAGTAGCCCGTGTCAGGACACCTCTTGAAGCCCATATAGTAAGGAAGATCCTATCCCAGCTCTTGCTGTTTTTAAAGAATTATTACAATTTTCTTCATTTTAATATATTTATGGTAACTACTTATACATAATAAGAAATTAAATCCAGGGCCCTATTATGTATGTTAGGCAAGTGCTCCACCACTGAGCTACATCCACAGCCTTTTGAAAATTTGTAGGTATGTATGTATGTATGTATGTATGTATGTATGTATGTATGTATGTATATTTTGAGACAGGGTCTAGCTAAATTCCCCAGGTCTGGTACACTTGTGCCTTGGCTTTAAAGTAGCTGGAATTACAAGTACAAGAGCCACCATGTTCAGTGACACATCTATTTATAGCATTTGTCCAAACCTGGGTGGGGTCTGTAGCCAAGAGACCGCCTGCCTGCGTGTCATCAGTGACGTGGATCACAGTCTTAGCAAATGTTATGATTCTTGAAGGCACATGTGCGGTTTTTGAAAGAGGGTGAAGAGAGTAACAGAACACACACCAGGCCCAGTGGAGAAAGAGTGTGGCAGTATCCAGTGCCTCCCCAGAGCTTCACTGGGCAGGGGAGCCTCAGTGCTGACCAACCAACCGGCCAGTGGCACAGGTCAGTGTCCTGCAGCAGAATGACTGCGGTGACCCAGACAGACGCACTGCAGCGCCTTTCGCTGTTATCCTAAGCTTCTCCTTCCTGAGTCCCCTTCCATGGCTTCCCCAGACCTTTTTTCAGAGCTCAGAGCCACAGTCTCTAGACCCGAAACCCACAGAGGGGTCCCACGTGCCCTCAGGCTGGGATGCCCAGGCTCACAAGCCACAAGGAACGATTTTAAAACATGTGGCTGCACCTTGAGAAAGAGCAGGCCCCGGCACGCTGCCCATTATCAAAGGCCAGTAATTGACACTGAGACAGGCTGCGCCTTCCACTGGGCGGTAATGAATCTGCCTGGTGACCTCAGAGCCCGCACTTCTGAGCGATCCGCAACTCCAGTCCTCATCGTATGTCAGCCCCTGCAGGAGAAAGGAATTATGAATGAGGTACTACTGAAGCATTTCATCACCTGTTTACCTTCAGCGATCAGAGGCCCTACTTCCATTCGCAGTGAACGCATTATTTTTGAACCCACTGTCATTTGGAAAGGCCTGGGCTGTGAGGTGTTACAGAGTAACACATACCTGAGGAAAGCACGCTCTGGTTCTGATGCCATATGATTCTACACAAGAAGAGGGAGAGAAAAGAAGAAAGAAACAAGAAAGAAAGGAAAATAGGGAAGAAAGAAAGAAAAGAAGGTCGGGAGAGTGAGAAAGACTCTCCTAAACAGAAAAAGAAAGATTAAATCTTTCCCATCAGTGCATTTTACCTCTTGGAGAAGATCATTCCCTCAGTGGTAACCCATCAGGGACAAATTCACAGTTTACCATCAATACTGCACCAAAGAGGCTTGTATTGCACACGGCACATTCCATTCCAGAGTGCACAGCTCAGTAGTGGGTAATGGAAGCACAGAGGTAGTACCACGTAACAGCAAGGTCAAAGGAGGACGTTAAGATCCCGGATCAGCCTGACTTCTGTAATCATTTGCTCCACCTCGTCTTTCTTCTCT
The DNA here is from genome assembly GCA_004025085.1 of Thryonomys swinderianus. Taxonomy (NCBI): domain Eukaryota; kingdom Metazoa; phylum Chordata; class Mammalia; order Rodentia; family Thryonomyidae; genus Thryonomys; species Thryonomys swinderianus. The sequence continues at coordinate 16,435 of PVIC010018923.1, forward strand.
GGACCTATAAAGTGGAGGGGCACACGCCTTCCCCTTGGGTGGTGAGGAAGATGAGACAGATTCACAAAATAGTTTTATACAGCCTGGTACCAAGGGAATGTCATAGTGTCATTTTCTTTTCTGTTGCATTTGAACACCTATTTGTATTCAATGCAAAATATTTCAAACAGCAGATAATTGTATTTGAAAATAAAAAAATATAATTGCATGGTTATTATAACCAAATAACTATAATATAAAGTAGTAATTTCTTAAAGTTCTGCTTTCTCTTCACTGAAGCTTTAGATTTATTTTATTTTTCCATTCATTCAATTTATATTTATATAACTATTATAGTTTAAACAAAGTCTAATTTAATAAATCAGAATTTCTGATCAGAATGTAATTCACTTCTGACAAAATGTCATGGCTAGATCATTACTTAGCAAACAGAATCCAAGCACTCCCCTCTCAGTATAGCACTCTGCCTGTGTTTATTGACTGTACTAGTAGAGTCTCAAATTATACGTGATAGAAACTCAAGTCAAACCAGCTCTTAAATGTAGAGAATATTTTGATTCTGTTAGTTGAGGAGAGTGCACATCCACCCTGGAGATGGGGCTCAAGAATGCCAAGGATTTCCTCAGGAATCCCAGTCTGGTTGCTTGTTCCTCAGCCTCTGCTTTGAGTTTTCTTAGCCTCCTACTTGTCAGGTGGAGGGTGTTACCTTGTGGCACTTCTAGGCTCACAATACCCTTCAACTAGCAAATCCAGAGATAAGAAATCATCTTCTCTTTAATCTAAATTTTATTTTTAGTCTTCTTTTTAGTGGGCCTCTGATGATTGTGCATATTTATGGAATATGTGAATATTTATAAGAACTATGTGATATGTGAATATTTACAAGAACTATGTGATATGTTGATACCTGAATACATTGTAGACTGATCAAATCATGGAAATTAGCACCTCTGTCACTTCCAACATCATTTCTTTGTGGGAGGAACATTTAAAATCCTCTCCTGGCTGGGCAAGGTGGCTCACACCTGTAATCCCACCACTTGGGAGGCAGAGACAGGAGGATTGCTGAGTTCAAGGCTTGCCTGGGCTACATAGTGAGCTCAGAGCCAGACTGAATAACAAAGCGAGACCCTGTCTCAAAAAATAAAAAATTCCTCTCCTGTAGCTACTTTAAGGTATATAGTACCTTGCGATTGCCCATAGTCACCCTGCTGTGCATGAGAACACCAGGACTTATTCATCCTTTCAAACTACAACTTACTGTAGTCACACAGAATCTAAAACAGTAGGTCTCATAAAGTAGTAAATAGAATAGTGGCCACAAGACTGTACAGACACAAGCATGGGTAGAGAGTGAACTGATCAAAGTAGAAAGAAATATTCCAGAATATTCTTTAGGAAGGTTGTCTTGGGTTTAGCATCCATCTTTGAACCTATCATTGCCCAGGATATTGCAAGGCTGTAAACAGCAATTTGAGATTACATGGTCATAACCACGACTAAAAAGAAAGGGTTCAAACTAGTCAAATGCTAAATAAATAAACAAATAAATAAATAATAGATGCCTTGTTTTTAACCAAACAGATGTGTTCTATAAGAAGGACAATTATAACAAGAGTGCAGTGACCATATATATATATATACATATATATATATATACATATATATATATATATGTATATATATATACCTGATCATGTATTTCTTACTTGCTCATGCTGTCTGAAGGTCGGCCACCTCCACTCTCTCTGCCCAGTATCCTCTTCCTGGGTACTAGCCTGTAATTTCCATTGTAATCTGCTGGACACCTGATCGTCCTTATCCCTGAATCCTCCTGTTTCTTCACACTATTGCTCTTCCACCTCCCTGTTCAGTGACTTCTTTGAAGTTTATGGGATTCCTGAATGTGGCCCATTTTAGGCTCCTTGATTCCTGCCATATTCATCACCTCAATTTGTTCTGTCTGCCCAATTTGTAACCCACATACACATTTCCCAAATTTCTCACCCTTTATTGCTTAATAATGTCCAGCATGAACATACCACTCTGGATGCACAATGTGCAGCAGAGAACTGATCCTAAGAAAATCAGTTACTCTATAAGATAATCTCCCTATCTCTCTCTTTCTGTCTTTCTCCCTCTCCCTTCTTGCCCAATATATTTTGACTTTATTTTCTGTCACTTCAGTAAATAATCAAAACTAACATATTCTTCCATTTCTAGCCCCATTAATGCATTCATGTTCTTCTAAGAAGCCTCCCTATTTCCTGAGATTGGATGTTCACTTTATTTAAAAGACAGTGGTACCATGGTGAATAAAAAGTGATATATGTTTAGATTTAGAAGTCAGAAGTTCAAGTGCAATCCTTGCACTTGTAACCAGATGACCTCTTGTGAATCATTTCAGTTTAGCACAGCTAAGTTACAGTAGAATGCAATGCCTTGATTTTTGCAAGTCTCTGATGTGATAATGCATGTCTGCCATTGGGAGCACTTTTAAAATACAGGTCTCAGTTTGTTTCAATTTATTTACATACTTGACTTTTATCATGGTCTAATTTTGTTCCTTCAACCTAATTAGGCATTATTTTTAAAAAGTCAGGATGTATGTGCTATACATAGAATAATTTTTAAAACAGTAGATATTAAAAATATTTATTTCATGCTTGGATTGGAAACATAATTGAAGTATCAGGTACTGTTAATATTTTAAATTTGAATGTTGATCTCTTACAGGCATAGTCAAGCTAAAAAGGTATCATTTAGGTACATTGGAAAAGATAAATTCCATTTGTTTATAATTGGTCAAAAAGAGCTGTTAATTCACTTTCTTTCAAAGACAAATGGAAAGAGAGGAAAAAAAGAAAAATGGAGAAAGAGAAGAAATAAGACCAATTGTGTTGTAAAAGTAACTACTAACTATGTCCTTACAAACTTGAAAATATTTCTTATGAGTCTATTATTCATTTTAAATTCAGTGAGCAGGTTATAGTTACCCATCTTTCATCTCTTCCCATGTGAAATGAGGAAACTAGTTTGGGTGTGAGAGGAGAGTGAGACTCAAGGTGACACACACAAGGGAACATGGACAAGGTTTGGAGACCTCACTCAGAGAAGCTAGTCAAGCTTGTTATAGTTGTCTTTGAATCTGAACTACTTTCTTGCTTTTTGTACAGCACAACACTCCAACATTCTTGGAAAATGCTCCCATGTTTCCTTTAGATACCTGAGTTGAGCAAAGATAAGCCTTGACAGATAACCAAATAATGCCTCTTCCAAAAGATGAAACAAAGGAAAATAAACCTCATGAAGGAAAATAAAATATTAATTTCATAAAAAAATAGGATGAGAAAGGAGAGGGAAATTTTATTCTGCAAAAAAACACTCACTGCAGAACAAGTATTTCCCTGCACAAGTAAACTAGTTCCTTTGTTAATACATTGGAGTACTTACCTCTCAATTCTCAATTTTAACTACCAAGTGAACCAAGTGCTGTGTTGTGACAGAAAAGCTGCTTCATTTCCCACAAGTCACACAGCCCCACCTCAGTGAGAACCTGTATCTACATTTAAAAAGGACTGGATATGTGTGTGAGTATGAGGCTCCTGGGTTCATTCCACCGTGCCACCAAATAATAACAGCGACCACAACAATAGAACCATTGTATTTCCCTCAGGGAAACGCATGGTACTAGGGCAGATTCTATCCTATACAAGGTATATGGGTATACATGATATATTCACGTTTTTAAAAAGATTCATAAAAGAGTACAACAAACTTTCAGAAACAGCCAGTGAACCCAGAGATTGCAAAGAGAGTTTGGTTGATGATGAGGGAATCTTCAAGGACAAAGCAGAATCAGATCACCAAGATGGGTGGTTAGGACTGGGATAACCTGAGAGGAAGAACCACCGGCCCCCACCAAACTGGGTCTCTCTTTCCAAGAGTAACTTTCCAAGTGACTCACAGAAATAGCAAGCTTCCTTTCCTGCCCAAACTAGTATTATTCAGGAGGGGTCAACACTCTGGGTATTTACGTGATAACCAGGTAGTGGTGGTGCTCTGTAACTTAAATTATGTGCAGGAGTCCACTGAACTCAGGAAAATATGTGCACAGATGACCAGTCTGAGAAAAGATAATTCTTTCCTTTTGTATTTTCTTAGGCAGGTAACAGAAGAACTGAGCTGGTGAACAGAAAGAGTGTTTGTGAGGCCTAGGATTTTATCAGAGACCAGTGGGCGAACAGTACCCTGAAAATGGTCTAGGAGAAGCATGAATGGAAATTTATAGGAAAATTCTGGTGTATTTTCCAGATGTCTCCCATGTCTAGACAGTTAGTGAGCAGAAGTATCTTTAGTCTTACTTAATGCAGCAAAAATCTACCCCTGTTAACATGTCTGCCTAGATGTCCAGAGTGCACGTGACCTAGAACTGATATGAAAGCATGACTCAAGCAGTAGGAAGCTAACGTGGATTTATCTAAATTTTCTGTTTTGTTTTGTTTTCTATGTAGAGAAAGCTGATAGTTCCCTTGGTAGCAAGACTTTTCAAAAAAAAAAAAAAAAGGAAAACAATGGAAAAATTAAAGAAAAAAAAGGTGAGCAAATTCTGTGACCCAACCAAGATGCCTCCACTATGCATTTACATCAGTAAATGTGCTTTTAAAATTCAACTTCCTTTAACATTTTCTGTGGCAATTAGACAATGTTAATTGTTTTCCAAGCTGTTATGTGCAGTGGAATTGAGTGCCAGTGTAGGAAACTAAACTAGGATGGAGCCCAATTTTTAATTTAATTAGTTTTCTTCCTCTTTTCTTTTTGCAGTTCAAATTTACTTTGACTAATGCATAAAAGAATGAAAATTGGGCATATTAATGGGATAGTATGGTGTATTAACCCATATGTGCCATGTTTCATCAGGTTAAACAGATCTGTAGTGTTTCCTTATGAAAAACATTTGGTACATTTTCCTCTAATGTTTTTAAATGTACAGTTCATTATTGTTATCTTTTCTCACCTGAATGTGTAAGAGGACCTATAGACTCCTGCTATTAACTGTAACTTAATATTTATTGACCAATATTTCTACCACTGAGCATTTTTCATGATCAAATAACCTCATCCTTTACCCAGAAAGCTTTCTGTGACTGAAAAACCCATGAATGCCAGTCTAGTCAGCAAAAAGTGCATCCAGACCCAGAGGTACAGATTAGTCTAGACAACTGGAAAATCTATGACACCCTTTTAAGTACCAAAGGATTCCATGACACATGATGAAAACACACAATATTTTTTATTTATCATAGGTAAGGAAAAATGCAAAAGGAAAAGTTATTTCTGAAAAGAGCCAGGATGAATTGATTTGAGGAAAATGTAAGTCTAAGGAAAAAAGTAGTATCACTGTTGCACCTTTGACAACCTATGTGAGAAGTCTGATAACTCTTGAGTTTAACTTTCCACCCAGGGCTTTATAAAAAAGCCGTTTTCCTGTGCTTTTAACTTATGGAAATATCAGCTCATCTGATGCTGTGTACACAGCTTGAAAACATAGAGAAAGCCTGTGAGACTATGCTGTGTTTGAAGGCATCAAAGTTTAACACAGGCATGCTAATTAATTTTAGCACTTAGTATAGTGGCTGACTAGAATCTCTAGAGCTATACAGAGTATGACTACAAAATTAAAGTCAGAAACCTTTGTATACAGCTGATTCAAGTGATTATTAAAGTAAATCCAATAAATGAGAGCCACCCAGGTCATGTGATCTGCATATTTTAAAAAGTTTAAATATAACATTGTGATAGAAGTCCATGTAAGTAATAGACACAGAGAAAAATATTAATATGGCATAATAGTTCCAACCCTGAAAATACTGCCTAGTAGAATAGTGACATTCTGGGAATCTAAAGAATTTTGACATTATTCTTTCCAAGATCTTTTTGTAATCTAAAAGTCTGTATGTCTTTGTGATTTCTGAATTAAATCATTGTTTCCTAGCATCAGGAACTTTTTGTTTAGCAATATTATACATCTACGCACTAGGTAGCAATTGCACCCATACATGCTCCTAAAGGCAACAACTAACAATTTTTCCTAATGTTTTCAAATGTTTCCTGGAGCACAAAATTGCTTTTCAGATTGTGAAAACTTGAGGAAAGATTCTTTATGTTTATTTCTAAATGACAACTTTTATCCTCACTCCCACTTCCTTCCTCATTAACAATTTATTAAAGATTGTAAGAGTGTCTTCTCAAGCTGAGGTCAAAAATTGCTTGATTGAGGAGATATTCAATAAAACTTCAATCTGATTTAGTTGTTCATTTGTATGCTCATGCCCTGAATACTTCAAAACATTGTAATGTCTTTCAAAGTTTGTTTCTGAAATTTGCTGTTCTTATTCACTTTTTTTTTTAACATGTGACTCTAAATGGTGAGCTATAAATCCTTTAGATTTTGTTGCTTACATTCAGGTTACCCCTAACTAAAACTGATTTTGAAGGACTCATTTATAACCTACAAATTGTGTTTTATTTTATTAACAGGTCTATATACATTTATTTAAGCCATTTTTAGAGGAGCAATTAAGTAGTCAGAAGTCTGTGGCTGTCATTATCTGCATGCATATAAACCAGTAAAGATCTCTGAGAAATAATGTGGAAGTAGTCTTAGCTTTGACAGGGACTGTGGGACCTCACCTGTGTAAGCACCTTCTAACACAGCACAATGGGCCAAGCCCAAACCCTGGAAGAATAGGATAGAGTTCTTGTTATAGTTGAAAGAAAGGCTTAAGTGTGCTCCCGGGTGTGATTTTATGGCAAACAATACAATATTGACTTGAATTGACAGCATGGACTCCAAGGAGAATTTTAAACCACTTTGATCCTAGGTTTGTATTATTATTGTTCTTTTATTGACGATAATTACACATAATTATGTTTATATCATGCACAATGTGACATTTTGATACATTTTGATACAGTGTATAATGATCAAATAAGGAGTACTGTCATATTTCTCATCTCAAGTGTTTATTATTTTGTTCTGGAAACATTCAAAGTCCTTCCTTCTAGATTCTATAAAATAGACAATAAATCACAGTTAACTCTTGTCACCTTCCTGAGCTATATTCCCTTTATTTAACTACATTTTTAAATAATGTCTTTAATAAATGTCTTCTTCTTTCTCCTTTCCTTTCCAGGCTCTAATAACTCCTAATCTACTTTCTACATCTACAAAGTCAATATGTAAGCTTCTGGCTACAGGTGACAATATGCCTGTTTGCATTTCTGTTCTTGCTAATTTCACTGCTTCCTGTTTCATATAAAGAGGAGTGTAAAGGTGATACCTGAGGTGTAGTTATTGTCCCAAACACTCGTGCTGTGCTGTCTCTCTCAGGAAACTCCATCTTCCCAGCCTCTAGATGCCTTCAGTTCAGGGACCCATCTCATGACATCATTATTCCATATCTAATTTTTTTTTTTGAGACAGGGTCTCGCTTTGTGGTTCAGGCTGGCCCTGAGCTCACTAGGTAGCCCAGGCAAGCCTTGAACTCAGCAATCCTTCTATCTCTGCCTCCTGAGTGCTGGGATTATAGGCATGAGCCACCACACCCAGCATTATTGCCATTTCTTAACCGAACAGCCTCCCCAACTGCTGACACCATAGTCATTTTAAGAATATAGATGAAACACCCCTCAGGCAGTAGAGGGTTTCATTCTAAGATCTGGTGAATAATTACAGGTTAAGAGTTCCTTGTCCAAAATGTTTGGGACCAAATGTGTTTCAGACTTCAGATTTTTTAGGTTTATGGAATACATTCCTATACATAATGAGATATTTGGGCAATGGGGTCCGAGTTTATCTACAAAATTCATTGATGGTTCATATGCACCTTATATATGAAGTGTAATGATATTTAGGTGTCTGCGTTTTGCCTGAGACCTTATATACAAGAGTAAATGTGAAACCCTCCACTAAAGGTACATGCCGGTTAATGATACCTATCAGCTTGACTGGACTGAGACACTAGAGGAGCCAAGCGGTACCAATAGCATCAATGAACTAATGTTCATAACTAATGTGCTGTTACAAGACAGGTTCCACTTGGAAGAGTTGGGTCCCTGGGGCCAAGCCTTTAGTGGGCATATTCCTCCCTTCCTTCTCTCCCTGTGCTTCTTCCTGACCACCACTAAGTGAGAATCTTATAACACCATGCCCTTCTCGATGATGTTCATGTCTTATGGCCAGATAACCATAGACTGAATCTTCTGAAATCTAGTCATAAATAAGCCTTTCTTTCTTTACATTGTGGATGTCTGGTTTGTAACAACAACGGAAAGGCTGACCTATGCATGGCATCACCTTGGTGCTAAGAAAGTTTCAGATTTGGAAAGTTCAGATTTTTAATTAGAGTTATTTCATCCAGCATTGTTTTTACTCATTTTATTGTAGTAAGAAATTCTTAAATAGAAGTGCTGTATTAAGATACAAGTACAAACTTTAACTCCTATAGTATTAAAAGCACTATGAGAACAGAAAAAATTACATAAAAATTTTCAGAAAAATGGAAATGTAACAATGCTCTAGAGATGTTTCAAACCTTTGAATAAGCCAAGAAACATTAATACAAATAACTGTATTTATCCTCAGCTCATCAATGATGTTGCTTTTCAGTGATTACTGAATTATAAATTCATAACTCCGTTTTGTTGATTTCTTTTTGTTCTGCAAACTCAAGCATTCTTCTAGTCCTCTAAGTAGTTACTCCAAGATTTCCTTTTATCTTTACCATAGATTCCCTTCACCTTTGCCCTAATTGGTTGTGTTCCTTGATTCTGGGTGTTCTCTTTCTAGTATTCCACTTCAGTATAAGGGAAGACTTTCTCCAGTATTTCTTGAGAAATGGAACTTGACAGGTCAATTTTTTGAGAATTCTCATATCTGAAAATATCTTTATTATACCCACTCATGATTTATAGTTTGCTGGGTGTAAAATCGTATATTTCCTTAGCATTTTTCAAGGGTTATTGATTATTATTATTATATAAATATTATTATTAGGGTTATCTATTATTATCTATGATTGTTATTATTCTGTTATCCATTTTGCTTACCACACTGACATTGAGCAATCCAACGCTGTTGTCATACTTCACTTATTTTCACTAATCTGTTTTCCCATCTGTGTTTGTTTTTATCTGAAGACACTTTTAATTCTTTAGCTATTAGCTCAACCCCAATGTCCTTCCCATCACTAGTCATATGCAAACTAACAAAGAAACACTTCTGTTTCTTGCTTTTAAAATGTATAATGGGGCCGGAGGGTTAGCTCAGTGGTTCCAGCGCCTACCTCGCAAGTGCAAAGGTCCTGAGTTCGATCCCCGGAAACCACATACAATGCTGGGCGTGGAGACTCACGCCCACCAACAATCAATACCGCATACCACAGTGTCGGGTGTGGTGGCTCACGCCTGTAATCCCAGCACTCGGGAGGCAGAGACAGGAGGATTGCTGAGTTCCAGGCTTGCCTGGGCTACATAGTGAGCTCAGTGCCAGCCTGAACTACAAAGCGAAACCCTGTCTCAAAAAAATAAATAATAAAATAAAATAAAATAAAATAAAATAAAATAAAATAAAATAAAATAAAATAAAATAAAATAAAATAAAATAAAATAAAATAAAATAAAATAAAATAAAATAAAATAAAATAAAATAAAAAAATAAAATGTATAATGCAACAGAATGGAAATCACATTGAAATAAAAATTGTAACATTCTGCCATGATGGGATTGCCATTTTTTTTTTTTTTTTAGTTAAACAGAGGTGCTATCAGACCTCATCCCTATGAGCTAGAGGAATTTCTACAGGGACTTTAACCAAATCTCGCAGACTTCTGAGTTCATATTCTGTTAAAACTTGATCCTCAACTCATTGATGATATTACTCCTCAGTGATTACTGAATTGAATCTTCTGAAATTGAAGGTTGGGACCAGATATGTTTCAGATTTCAGAGTTTTCAGGTTTATGGAATACATTCTTATACATAATGAGATATCTTGGTGATATAATGCAACACAATGGAAATTACATTGCAATAAAAACCATAACATCCTGTGTCATTATCAGACTATATCTATCTGCATATGTTAAAGGAATAAAATTTGAATCAGATAGATAGGAACCTGAACCACAACTCTGCACCTAGACTTATATGGAATCTTCAGTGAATTTTTAGTTTGTCCAGGACTCAGTTTCCTCATCTGAAAAGGAGATCAAAGTATGAGCAGTTCATGGGCTTTGTGGAGCCCAAACAAATCTTGTGCCTTGAGAAAACCTTAGCTATCACACTACAAATGTTTTCTGTTAGAATTCCATCATTCTGCTCTCCCTGATAGCATGATCTGAGTAAACTTTAGTAAAACTCATTTCTCTCTAACTTGTATCAGTTTGTGATTAAGGTACCTGATATCTTTTATCCCTAATACATGATGTGCCTGGAGAATTCAGTGGGAGCTAATTCCTTCTGGAGATATAAATCTCTAATTCAAGAACAATATATCCTCTAAATTTTATAATTTACAGTTAGTTCCTAAGTAAGAAATATTTAATTGTATGTGGCCCTTTAAAAAGTGTTTTATCTGTAGAAAGGAAATAGTTCATCCTATTAGATGTATTAGAAAAAAAAATACTCTGCTGTATAATCCCTTAAATACATCTAAACATTTTGAACTGTTTTTACTTTCAATAAATTGTCAAATAATGTTATCAATAAACATTTTTAATAATGTTTCACTTTTTATTTTAAAAACAAAGTTTACAAGTAGCTACTAATTTCATTTCTGCCTTTCAGTCTTTCTGTGCAACACAAACTCCTAAGCACCCTTTAGGCCATTTTCTTTAAATTTATTTGGATCCTAAATATATATTTTCCTGTGACCACTCAAATTTTCTGAACAATACTTTGGTTTGCCATTGTTTTTATATGCTTCTGTTACTTTTTACTACATTAGAAGTTTTTATGAGACAAAATAATTTTATTTGTATCTTTTTTCTCACACAACCTGGTACTGTTTTCCTGTTTCAGATGTTTCACTATTTCCCCATCATTCTGTGCTAAGCTAGTCTAAATCATCGTTAGCAAAGCAGATCCTGCCCCCATGAGCCCTGTCTCATAGACTAATTGTACAAATGTATGTTGATGCCACATTATAAACATGCTAACTAGAATAATATTCTTTACTCTTAAGGACAAAGCAGTGAGAAAAACAAAATATAAACATTCTCTAAGTGCATATCTTTTGTATATGTTTTCACTAAAATTATACTTTAATAGATTATGTCTTATAAATACCACGCAAATATCTCTATGGTAATTGAAGGTGAAATATAGACACTGCCTCCCACAACTTACCGTTCAGAAAAAGGTATTTTCTCTGGCTGAAAAACTCATTACAGCTATTGTTTATCTTTGTAATTCTTTAAGATTCAAATTACTAAATTGAGGATAGAAGTTTTGAATACCAATACAAAAGCAAATAGTAAATTTTGAGAAAATGTATCAAACTCAATATGGCAATTAGTGTTGTAAAAAAAATAAAGTTTCATGCTTAGCAACAAACAAAACAATGAGAACTATGAATCAACTTTTGTCCACCAGCTCCACCATATGGCACTATGAAAACTTACATTTAATATTCAAGGGGGGGAAATCTTACCAAACATTTATAAACACTTTACAGTGAATTAAATGCCTTATGACAAGGATTAATTTAAAATGATAAGAAGCACTCGACATTTTATAATAATGAATGTGTATTCTTTCATTTAATACTAAGTTTAAGAAATCTTAGTGATAATATACTTTCCCTAAGAAAATAGGGTTAAGTTAAACTAACCTTGAAATGTAGAGCTAAATGTTTGCAAAATACCTTGCAATACTTTTTGCAGTTTATCATGTTGAATTATGGCTCATAGTTTGCCTTATTTTAGCCAGTAAAATTGATACAATAGTGAATGTTGTGTTATTTTATACAACAGCGTTGTATATCCATACAAATCATGTTATTTCAAAATATAAGAAAAATACATTGAGGGCCAGAGATTTAGCTCAGTGGTTCGGGCATCTGCCTCGCAAGCTCAAGGTCCTGAGTTCGATCCCCCATAACCACATACAATGCCGGGCGTGGTGGCTCACGGCTGTAATCCCAGCACTCGGGAGGCAGAAACAGGAGGATTGCTGAGTTCGAGACTTGCCTTGGCTACATAGTGACCTCAGGGCCAGCCTGAACTACAAACTGAGACCCTTTCTCAAAAAAATAAAATAAAATAAAATAAAATAAAATAAAATAAAATAAAAATTGAATGCTGCTAACATTGAAAAAAAAATACACTGAGTGCTAATGCCATCCAGTGGAAAAGCAGCCTGACACAAAAAATTGCAGTGTCTTTATCCATCTTATTTTCCAAATGAGGCACGAAATGTATTCTTTCTTGAAGTCAAAGTAATATAAAGCATAAATATTTTTAATATGTTCAGGTGTCAAGGCAGCCAAGTTAAAGGCAACAGAAGCAAAGGCACTCATGGAGGAGGATTTCCAGAACTGCTTTGGAAGTGGCAAGAGGATAAAATAACATTTGTTTGAACCAAGAGTACATATTTTGAGGGGGGATCAACGAAATGTAGGTTTTGCTGTATTTTTTTTTCAAACATCAGCCATATTTTTAAACCATAGCACATATCTTCTGGACCTCACATATCCATAATATTTGTACCTAGGCTTGCTAAACTCAGTTTCCTTCCCCTAATCAAATCAACTGTAGCTAGGCCACAGAGCCACATTTGTTCTCAGGGACTAAAGAAATGAAGTTACTGGGGAATTTAATAAGTGTTTAGGACCCCTAGTTGGCATAAATCTAGGCAAAATGACCCACCTGATGGATTCCAGCTACTCAAGACACTGAGGCAGAATGATCACAAGTTTGAGGTCAGTATGGGAACCTTAGCAAGAAACGGTCTCAAAAATTGAAAAGGAGGGCCGGAGAGTTAGCTCAGTGGTTCCGGCACCTGCCTCATAAGTGCAAGGTCCTGAGTTCTATCCCGGTAACCACATACAATGCTGGGTGTGGAGACTCACGCCCACCAGCCATCAATGCCACATACCACAGTGCCAGGCGTGGTGGCTCACGCCTGTCATCCTAGCACTCAGGAGGCAGAGGCTGGAGGATTGCTGAGTTTGAGGCTTGCCTGGGCTACATAGTGAGCTCAGGGCCAGCCTGAACTACAAAGCGAGACCCTGGCTCAAAAAAAAAAAAAAAAAAAAAAAGGACTGGGGATGCAGCTTGGTGGCAAAAAACTTCTGTAGCGTGTGCAAGGTCCTGGGTTCAACCACCAATAATGGTGTGGGTGGATGAGTGGGTTGTATCCAGAAAGAAGGTAGTCCAGTTTGCTAAAGTAAGATTTTGTTCCTAATCCTACTTTACCCAGAGGAGTTACTAGCATCATCCAGTGGACACAATATCATGCACCATATAATTGAATATTTTCAGTCCAATGGACTGAATTTACATTACTTACAGATTTTAGGTGACAGTGTGCACAGTGGCAGAACTGTAGAATTTGCACTGTGAACTTGATCTTTGTTCTGAGGGCAGATCGAGGAGCAGGTAACTAACTGAAACAAAGGTACAGATCACAAACGTGTAGTTTTATGGTGTTGAAGGAAATGATGAGAATAATGACCAGAAGACTTTAGAGCAGCACTCAGAAAGTTACTACCTGTTGCCATGAGTAAGTTAATGGGCAACACGCACTTGCAATGACCGTAACAGTAAAGCAGGGATTGGAAGCAGGTGATCTCTTTCTATGACAAAAGATGAGCTTCAAGGATGTACAGCTAGTACACTTTTATGTGCACAGTTTCAACATGCCTTTCATATGCTGAGGGCCATTTCTCAATAACAAAGTGATTACACACGTCCTTTACTGAATGTGTATTCCATGATAGTTATATCTGCAGTACGCACTAACCTAACTAAGGCTCACAGCTATCCTGTGAATTATTTTTGTGGTACTCCCTTCTGCCAGTTTGAGAAGTGAAGACATAGAAGCACTGAGTAACCCACCCACATCACACATGTAGGTACCATTCAAATGTACTAAAACTAGCTGTGAAATCTTCACAGGGTAAATTTCCTTAAAAGAGAATATTTATTAATAGACACAATAAACCAAGTAGTTCGCAGAACAAATCCAACCAAAAATGGTGAGTTTTTCTCAAGCACACATTGGCCATTATCCAAGTCAGACTTCATGTGAGTTGAAATTAAGTTCTAATATACAGAAAAATTGTTCACTCGGTAAATCCCCTTTACCAACCACAGCAGGATAAAGTTAGAAATTAGTGACAGATGTAAATTCATAAATTAAACACTGTGAACAATGCATCAAAGAGTTCACAGTGGAAATCAATACAGATATAAGAATAAATGAGGGCCGGAGGGTTAGCTCAGTGGTTCCGGTGCCTGCCTCGCAAGCGCAAGGTCCTGAGTTCGATCCCCGGTAACCACATACAATGCTGGGCGTGGAGACTCACGCCCACCAGCAATCAATACCGCATACCACAATGCCGGGCATGGTGGCTCACGCCTGTAATCCCAGCACTCGGGAGGCAGAGACAGGA
>PVIC010018924.1:0-20780 GCA_004025085.1 Thryonomys swinderianus
GGTTCTCCGCTCCCTCACAGCACTGTCTCCCCTTTAAACGACAGAATAAAACCCATACACAACACCACATTCTTATTTGTCTGAAAACGTTTTCATCCTGAAACACAATTTATAGTATTATACTAAGAGATTGACTACCTGTGATTTCTCAGTTGAAATATATCCATTATTTGTTATTACTGATGAGCCCTTTAGAGACCAACAGCACAGTTCTTCAGTGTGGGTGTTTCTTTACAAGAATTAGAGAGCAAACGCAGTAGTAGTAATAATTTTATTGAATACTGTTATACTCTATGTTCTTTTAATTATTCCCAACTATTAACTCATTAAAGCATCATAAAAACTAGATAAAGGAGGAATCTTGAGTATTCCCATTTAACAGATAAGGAAACCAAAACAAATTGCCTGATAATATATTGAGCTCTGTGATACAGCCAACATCCAAAGCCAAATAGTTTGACTGAACATCTATTCTCTTAACAATGCTGGTTTGCCTGTGATATTTTAAAAGACAATTTTCTTTGTTTGTTCGTTTGTTTGTTTTGAGACAGGGTCTCGTTTTATAGTACAGGCTGGACCTGAGCTCACTACATAGCTCAGACAAACCTCAAACTCAGCAATCCTCCTGCCTCTGCCTGCCGAGTGCTGGGATTATAGGTGTGAGCCATCATACCTGGCATTGTTGTATGTGGTACTGATTGCTGGTGGGCGTGAGTCTCCACACCTGGTATTGTATGTGGTTACCCAGATTAAACCAGGAAATTTGCGCTTGCCAGGCAGGCACCGGAACCATTGAGCTAAATCTCTGGCCCTAAAAGAAAGTTCTCTGCATTTCTATCTTTGTGATGGAATTATATATTTGAGGTAAAGCAAGAATTATTAATTTTCTTTTCCAAAATATTTCAGTGAATACATATACTGTTCTTTCATGACTTTACTGGTCTTTTAAATTAGAAATTATTTTTAATTTGTAGTGTTTTTCTAACCCCAGAAAAGGTATGGAGTGGTCTATCAAGAAAAAAAGATATTTTCATTATTTTCAATTTTTTG
Source organism: Thryonomys swinderianus (assembly GCA_004025085.1). Classification (NCBI taxonomy): domain Eukaryota; kingdom Metazoa; phylum Chordata; class Mammalia; order Rodentia; family Thryonomyidae; genus Thryonomys; species Thryonomys swinderianus. The sequence continues at coordinate 1,051 of PVIC010018924.1, forward strand.
TAATGCAGTTATTGCACCTCAGTAACAAAATTTTGAAGATTGTATGCTCAAAATTTTGTGCTGAAGAACAAAACAAAAGCCCATTTTCACCATCTCCACAAGCTTGCTTCTTTCTTTTCATAGAATTCATTTCTATAGACTTCTTAGCTTTAAGAGTTTCTGACTGATTCTAAGGAATCATAATCATTTTTCCTGTTCCCTGAATAGATTAAAAACTTCTGAGTGTGGATACGCAGGGATAAAAAATGCTGTTTGTGAAATCTTGCCTGAGTTTGTTGAAGAAGGAAAGAAAAGCCATTCTTAGACCTAAAACTAGCAAGTAGCTGTGGTTTCCCCCAGAATGGAAGTACTTTCCATCAACAAGCACAATGAGCAAGTGTCTGGTCAGACCACCTTGGAAGATAGGATGGATAGAGCTGAATTTCTTCCTGTAATAACCTAACTGTAGAAACAATGTCCGTAGCACATTTTCTAAGTATTAAATTGTTCATAGTGTCATCTAAGAGCACAATCCAATGAAAATCATATGTTTTTTATTGTAGTATTCTTCTCTGAAGTCAAAGACAGTGTGTGAAGGAAAAAAAAGCTTCTTCTATAAAGCTATAAATATAAGAAACTGTTATAAATATTTCTAATTCTCAGCAATACCCCATTGCCTAGTTTAACTGGTGTTTTTGCTATTTCAATTAGGCAGACAATAGTCTTAGCAAGTATATAAATGGATAATGACCTTTCAGGCAAAAGAGGCATGCCTTGTACAGGTTTTTCTTCTTCCCCTAAATTAGTCTGTGGTTATTTTATTTAACAACTACAAAACACAATTTCCTGCATTTACTCCATTTAATAGATTCAGAAATATCTTAATCCACCATTCCATCTTTCATCCCTGCTTGTTCCAAATTGCTGCTGACAGTTTTGTTAACATGTTACATGAACTAGCCTTTTAGGAGTAATACATGAAGAAAACCACAAATATATGTTTTGTCACAGTCAGGTACATTGTGATATTCCGTTCATGTTCTCCTGGGTCTTCTTAGAGTGTTAAGGAGTATGGACCGTGTAGCCACAATGACAGAGGAGGCCTGCCTACTGTGGTCTTCAATAGACCTGCTCAGTTCCTGGTGGCAGAGTATTCTCATCCACGTCTGGAGAGTGGAGGGCCTAATATTTAGCAGGCCCTCATTTCCTTGTCTTGTGTGGCAGGAATTGCAACAGACTAAATAATAATAAGTGAGGGGATGGTTCAGCCAGCACTAGACACAATGAGGAGAGAGGTGCTAATTCCACTCTCATGGAGTCCCATCTGTGGCATATCACTGGAGTTCATAGGCTTTTGGAAATTTCAATCTGTAGCACAGTCATTTCTGTTTCTAATCAGGGGACACTCTTGGTTAATTTAGACATGAGATAAAATGGTGGGAGTGAGAGGGTGTCGCTGTGGGGGTAGCTTCTGTGATGACTCTGGAGTCAATCCATTAAGATGGGAAAAGATAAACAAATTCTATGGTAGGAGCACATGAGAACCTTGTGTTGGGATGTTTATATTTTAAACTTTTCTGTCTTTTAAATTTACTTTTGCTCTTTTTTTTTAGAAATTGTACATTTTCTTTAGTTTTAAAATGCATGGAAAGCATAGATGTGGTTCCAGGAAGGACTGAGAAGTATTTTCTCATGCACTATTATGGCTTTTGATGTCCCCAGAATCCCTCCATGAGATGTATAATCATACTTTCCAGAATGTTTCCAAGTACAAAAGCTTTCTTTACTATTTTCCTGACACTTCATTCCGTAACTTTCTACTCTCTAGCTCCGCCCCGAACATGTTCCCAAAGGTTTAGCAGAGTCTCTTTGTGTACTTCCACCTCAGGAGGGATAAGTCCTGAAAATCACTCATATGGTACATTTTACATATACATTATGATCACTTGCAATGTTAAAAATTTGTACCTGTACATGACACATATTCATCCTCTTGTTTTCCCTTCCCCTGTCCATCCTACCATCCCCAACCCCCTATATACATAAACTTTGTTTCCACTTTTTTACTATCAAATTTTTTCCTTCCTTTCTTTCTTTTACTCTCCCTCTTTCACTTTCCCCTCTGTTTCACCATATTTATCATACATTCTGGACCCGATTTACACCTTTCGTTCCTCATACTAGAAAAAAGATATGCTATTTACAGATGTATGTCTTACTTATTTCACTGATGAGTATGTCCTTAAGGTATATCCATTTGAGTACAAATGATTCCAACTTACCACTCTTTATGGCAGAGTAGTACTTCATTTTATTAAAAAAGACACATCTTTATCCAGTCACCCATTGATGGGCATTTGGGCTGTTTCTAAGATTTTGAAATTACAAACAGAGCTTCTATAAACATGGGTGAACATATGTCACTGTGCTATGATGCTTTTATGGTTATTATTTCCCCCAAGGCTCCAAACACACATCAAGAAACAGGATACACTGACCATGTATCACCTGACAACATGACACTCTTGAGAAACGTGTAAATGCCTGCATAGTGATATCACTATGGACTAGGAAAGATGATAGACAGCCGTGCCTCGAGGGAGCAATACTCAGGGACATGTCAACAGATCAAACTGAATTAAGAAGAGAAAATTAAATTCCTCATCAAGCAGCTACAAAAATGAATTTCATCAGTATGGATGTAGTTTAAGTAATTTCGCTAATTCAGCAAGTAGAAGAGTGTCAGATAGAAAGTACTAAAAGAAGCTAAGGCTAAAGGTGGAACCTCAGATAATATTCCATTTGTAGCTTTCTAAACTTTCAAACATTACTTAATCCTCAAAGATATGTTTCATCTAGCAATCAGTACTCAGCATGAAGAAAATCTTAAACAAAAGAATGAGAGGGTCAAAAACACATATTTAGTGTGTGTGTGTGTATGTGTATGTATATATTATGTATATATGTACACACACACACATATATATGTGTGTGTGTGTATATATATATATATATATATATATATAGGTATATATATATATTTAGTAGCCTCATGTGGTAAATTCTAATTGAACGTGTACCATGCTTGTGAATACACCTTCTTTTCTCAGAATGCTTTAGCCATTTTGAAGATGGTATTATTGTGAGTGCCTAGAAGAGATTATACCACAGGCTGAAATACTTTCTTGTAAGTCACTGAGCATTCTTTATGGACACATAAATGATTTCTGACTTTCAGTAAGATGAAGTAACTTTTACATTGTTTTCAGCCATAAAAATGTGTTTTATAATGCTCAGATTTACCTCCTCAAAATTAAAATCCTTCAACTTTCATAAGCCCTATGCTCTTAGTTCCCCCACTCTGTCGGGTGAGAGCTACTCCTTTTCAAACTGTCTGCAGGACTTGGAGGTGAGGATGGTTGTACTCAGAGGACAAGCAGGGAGGGATGCTGTTTCTCATTAGTCTGGGCTTTGTTGAGGCTTGTGGATGCTCAGACCTAAGTGGGCACCACTCTATAGGCGTTTGCTGGCTGCCTTCAGCTCCACAAGCTCCTCAGCAGGGATGTGAACACCTTTTTGAAAGAGTTTTGACCGGTACCCTCCCGCATTGAGAATAGGGGAAATGGTTGCCAGCCTGACTGGGATCAATGCAAGTAAGACGCAAAAATGCCTCCTAAGTGTCCAGGCCTAACACTGGTGTCCTGCAGTATCCCACAGGGCCCACCTGGCTCATCATGTGTCAGTTGGTCCAGTTTGCCCACAACTGTGTGGAAACTAAAAGTTAGGAAGACTGGACGACAATTAGAGGTCACAGTGAAGAACCACTGAAGCGTAGCAGCTGTTGACTGCCCATAGCAAGGTCTCTGCTGAGGAGAGGAAGGTTCATCTCACCCCCACCCTTCAGGGCAGTTTCCATAGTGACTATCCAGGAACATTAGCTCCACACTATGCATTTCCAGATGAAGGTGTTGGAAATCCCTTATAGATGACCTTTGACAGGAAGCCTCAGATCCACTGTGGGCTGAGGAGGTCACTCTTACTGGAGCAACTCAACACCAGGATGTATAGGCAGCCCCAACAGCAGCTCTGGAAAAGTTTTGTACATACAGCTCAGCCTAATTCTGCAGATCCACCACAATTGCACTTCCCACTGGATTTGTTAGACCCTTTAGCGTAAGAGTAACAACATTAACTGTAACAGAGCTTAACATTTGCTCACTTTTTACTGTGTACCAGGTCCACCTTAAGAGTTTATCTATTTTATCTTATTTTATCTTCACTCCAAGCTGACATGCACTTTCTTGGAATACCCCCAGGTAGGGGTGTTGAGGCACACAGCAGCCAAGTATTCTGACTATACATAACTGGTAAACCTTGTAATACCACAGGTACTCTTAACCACCTTATTTGTTGATACTTAATTATAACTTACTTACCAGATTTCTTCAGCCAATGCAGATTAGCCAGGACATGAAAATAGTAGTGTCTGGAGAGTGATAGAAATAGGTCATCAGGAGCAAGGCAGAAAAGTCACATAAGGCAGCAACAGAAAAATCCGACCTGTAGAGCAACCTATGTTCATTACCATGCAGTAGAGCAATCCCCATTCATTTCCTCAGTAACAACAAATCACCAAGAAAAGTTAGTTTTAATTATATCATTCTCAAGTTGGGGAAAAGTTAATGCATTTTAGAAAATTTTCACCCTTAGAGGTAAAAATGAAGGAAAAAAAAATAAACTGCTTACACAGGTAGAAACACTCCTTTTTGGTGGAGATCAGAAGGAATTTTCTGTATTTAGCACCATGTTTTTGTATGTAAACTTCTCTGACATGGTGTGCTTCTGGGAGGAAAGCAGCTTTCTTATCATTCATGAAGTCCTTTCCTGAATTAGAAATAAGTAGCCCATGAGCAAACCTTGTTCTTGTTTCTGCTTGGCCTTTGGTGTGTCTCCCGCTTTCCTATGTGTTTCCTATTTAGCGAGACTGGGATACTTTAAGATCCCTAGATAAATACAGACACAGTGAATTACCAAATTTCGACTTCAAATGTTATATTTGGAAAAAACAAAACTTGTAGGATATGTACATCAACACTCCAAAGTTCCCTCTTTAACTGACAAAGCAAAAGCAGCTTCCTTTTATTTTCCATATAACTTTATCCCCTGGCCAAAGTACGTCATATCCTCTTGTGTAACATGCCCCATTTTAAAGACTATTCCCAAAAGTCTCCTTCTCTAAAATACAGCTGTCACCCTGATCCTCAGGGAACATATTACAGCAGCAGGAACAGCAGAAAGGATACAACGTGGTTTATTTCCAGAACCTGTACAAAGCACAGCTTTTTAGTTTGGTTTTGTTTGTTTGTCTGTTTGTTTTAGTTTTTGAGACAGGGTCTTGCTTTGTAGTTCAGGTTGGCCCTGAACTCACTGTGTGTCCAGGTTAGCCTCTTGCTTGCAATCCTCCTGCCTCTGCCTTCTGAGTGCTGGGATTATGGGTGTGAGCCACCACACCTGGTATTGTGATATGTGGTACCCAGATCAAACTCAGGACCTTGCAGTTGCCTGGCAGATACTAGAATCACTGAACTAGATACCTGGCCCACAGCTTTTTAGTTTTGACATCATTCAAAAAGGCACCACTCTAAAATATCCCCCAAAGCCTCTTCTTTCTCCTTCTTCATCCCCATCAAATTCACCTCAATCCCTATGATGTTTGATTAAAATTCTATTACAATGTTTCAATATTGCAAAGTAGAACTTTTATTTGTTGGATATTTGTTAATGAGTGAGACAGGTAATTAGATGTACCATGAATCTGAAGCAGACCACTAAATGTTCACCTACTCCCAAAGTTTTTTGATCTAGTGGAAGATCAGACAATGAGCACTACCACAGTGAGAATGTACCATGCCGGAATAAGGACAGGGATGGATAACAGCTACAGAGAAGAACTAGGGGAGGAAGCAATCACGAAAGATATTTTAGAGAGGTGATTTCCAAGTTGATCATATATTGAACTACAGTGAAGAAATTGTGGCTAAAATCTGGGCAATGCAGTTGAAAGGGGAACCAGGAAACAAAAGCATTTAGTAAAAATACCATTATGTTCAAGATCAAAGAAGTAAGGACAGTAGCTCAGTCTGGTAGGAGGCAGAATTAGAGCTCTAACTGCCGGAGAAATGAGGCTGAAAAGATGGCAAGGGGTTACACTTTGTATCTAGATATCTCCCCAAAGCCTTATGCGGTCACAGGCTTTTGCAGATGTAACTTTATCTACAGTGTAAGAAGCTGGAATTGATTCATGAAACAATGCTAGGCTCGAGGGCACTAGGATTAAGGCTGTCCGACTTGCCCTAAGTATTCTGAATAAAACAAAAGGGGCAGAAAGATGCTGTTAAATTCCGGTACTGTCCTGCTCTTGCTGTCTTCCACGGCTGTGAATGGTTGCAACTCTGCTATGTGGCACTCTGCCTTGGAGCCAGCTGATTATGGACTAAAATCTCTGTAGACTGTGAGCTAACTAAACTTTCTCCTTTTACCTTTCGGTGTCAGATATCTGAGTCTCAGCAATGACAGAAAAGTGACACAGAAATTTTATATTTTGTTGCAGTCAAGGTCTGCAAGGGAACAGATTTAATACAGGACATGTCATTTATAGGATTATTTTATAATATTCACCCAAAAAGTCAAATGTAGAGGACAGCAAGAGATCTGTCCACACATCAGAGACCCGGAGGATCTTGGATCCCATAGCAATGCCCCTCACAAGTCCAGGTAAAAGCCTAGAGTCCAAGGCAATGTCCTGTTCAAGTCCAGCCAGAGGCCTAGAGCACACAACAATGTCTTATCCAAGTCTGTATGGAGAACAACTGCCCTAGGAAGTGCAAAGGCCTGTGTTGGCCATGCAAAAGACTTGTGCCACCAGGCTAAGGGACCTGCAATAGAGCCTGGAAGCCAGGACGTGACAGTCAAGGAAGAGACCAGAGCTCTCCTGACAAGAACAGCAGCCATTCCCAGTAACGTCAAGGCCCCAAGTTCCTCTGACAACAACAGCGAAATTGAACAGCATCAGGAAAACCATTTTCATCAAGCTTCTCCAAGAAAATCCACAACATGCCACCCACACACACATGTACCCTTGTCTCTTTTTATTCCATTGGTAACAATCCTCAGATACATCTTTCATGCCCAGAACCACTCTGATTCTGTTCAGTAGGCTTTAAAAGTTGACCGTTAGTTACCACACAATGCTATTAGGGAGATAGTAAGTGTTCCTATGGATTTCATACTTTATCCTTGGAAGGATTTGAGCTGAGGAGTAATGACATTTATGTTAGTTTTCAGAAAGATATTTTTGTCTGAAGTAGTACAATCAAATTAAAGGGAATAAATATTTTGATGCTAGAGAGACTTATTTTAAAGGCTACTACAGTTGTTCAGGCCCATTGCGGCCTAATAAAGATTGTGGGAGTATGAACAGAAAGGGAAATAGATGCTTCCAAAAATACTTAGCAGATAATATGTTTAGGAAACTGTGATTAACTCTATGTTGAACAACTGTGAGTATTCAAACAGGAAGAAATGTGTCTAGGAAGAAGATAAAATCAATGAGTTAAGTTAGACACGTCAAGATATGCATTTGAAAGGCAAAAGCAAAAATAAAACTTAAGGTATAGAACACTATAAGACTATTTAAATATTTGATAAAATGCTTTAATTCAATTCAATTTTCATCTCTTTGTGTGGATATTTTGAGAATTATAGATAATATTGATCCAAAATGATTTAAGGCAGTCATAATGACCAAGCAATGTCTTCCTTCATTTGTTCATACTCTTATTCACTGAATGATTATAGTTGCATCTATATACTTACATGTTCTTCTCAGATATATATATATATATGTATATATATGTATATGTATGTATATATGGAGAGAAAGAAACTAAGGCCCAACAAATATCTCCAAAGCTTCATTACCATCTAATTATTTATTTATTCATTAATTCATTCACTGATTTATTTTTTAAATTTGAATCTTTATTGGTACACTATATATACACATCACAATTACACTCAACATTGAGAACTTGTACCAGTAAATGACATGACTTCTCCTTTTTCCCCTTCCCCTGCTCACCCTGCAACCCCCACCCCTATATGCACAAGTTTATTTTCCTTTTTTTACCGTCAAATTTTTTCTTTCCCCTTATAACTTACCCCTAAACCACATTTCCCTTTGAATATTTACTATATCACAATATCTATCATGCATTGTAGAACTCATTTACATCTTCAGTTTCTCATACCAGAGAATAGATATGGTACTTACACATCTGCAACCTGTTTATTTCACTTATGAGTGTGTCTTATGAGTGCATTTGAGTATAAATGACTCAAAATCATCATCTTTTATGGCAGAGTAGAACTCCATTTTATAATTCTTTTATTTTTGCCATTTTTAAGGCAATTGTTTTGTGAGTTGCTGGAGTGGCAGTAATATTATTTATTTAAGAAGCTAAAAGCCACAGAGGGTAAATAACCTGAAAGATAAGTAAAGATAAGTAGCTATTTGTACTTGTAAGAACTGAGCCTAGGTGCAACTCTTAGTTCAAGACTATATCCGCTTATCTCCAGGTTAAGCTAGACATACTTTTCACAGCTTGTGAAAGCTCAGAACCCTCAGTGCACTGTCCATGACTTCCACTTTCTTACTTCAGTCATTCTCAAATTGCTGAAGTGTCTTGACTTTGATAATGTCAGTGGTACCATAACTCCCCTTAAAGAATGATAGAGACATATTCCCAATTTAACTATATTTTATCCCTTAGAGTATACTTTAAAAATTCAGTGATATCCTTCATATAAACAAGCATGCCAGAAATTTGCCTGCAGTCCTTATAGAGGACAAAAGGACCCATACTTTCTATGGCAGCCTTGTAAATAAGTAACACAGCTGATTGGCTTTCACTGCTTATCCTCAGAGCTTCCAGATGAATTCCTTCTGCTGAGTTCAACAGGTTCTTCCTTGTAGCCTAAGCCTGGATAAAGTCAGGGGCTGTTTCTATGTTTATGGCTCCTGCTACTCATAAATCCTTTTAGTAAAGGCCATGCTGGTCACATAGTATTCTCAGGATTTACCTTCTTATTAGCATTTAATGTAGCATCAAGTTGGGAAAATATGACTCTGTGAGAAGTTTTCTACCTTTGATTTACAGCTACACTTGAAAATGGAAACAGATTTGAGCTTTTCCTTCCTTTGTTTGATAAAGTTGGCCAAGGTTCTGTCAATTTTATTTATCCTTTCAGAGAACTAACTCTGATTCGTTGATTCTTTATAGCACTCTTTTTCTCTCCATTGCATTAATTTCTGCTCTGATCCTTATAATTTCCTCCCTAGTATGAGCTTTGTGTTTGTCTTGCTACTATTTTTCTAGTAGCAGACCCAAGTACCAGTGGAATAGATTAGAAGATCCAGAAACAACTCCAGATACACTAAGTCACCTTATCTTTGACAAAGGAACCAAATACACTTAGTGGAGGAAAGACAGCCCCTTTAACAAATGGTGCTGGAAAAACTGGGCTTTAACCTGCCAAAAACTAAAGTTTGACTTATCTCACCATGTACTAAACTGAAATCACAATGGATTAGAGACTTAAACATTAAAACAGAAACACTAAATATACGGCAAAACAGGTTAAGTAAAACTCCTGGAGACTGGCTTGGGGAGAGACTTTATGAACAAAACCTCTATAGCACGAGAACTAGCAGAAAGAATCAACAAACGGGAACTCATCTATTGAAAAAAGCTTCTGCACGGCAAAAGGAACCCTGGCACCGCTAAAAGACAACCAACAACTTGGGGAAAACGTCTTTACTAGCTGTTTGTCAGAGAAAGGGCTACTATCTAGAATATAAAGAACTCAAAAAAATCAGTCCTCCCAAATTTAAAGACCCAATTAAAAAATGGGCATCTGAAATGAACAAACACTTCTCAGATGAAGAAGTAAAAGCAGCCAAGAAGCATATGAAGAAATGTTTAACATCGCTGGTCATTTGAGAGATGCAGATGAAAACAACACTGAAATTTCATCTCACTCCACAAAGAATGGCTGCTATTGCAAAATCAACTGGCAATAAATGCTGGTGAGGCTGCAGGGAGAAAGGAACCTTTCACCACTGTTGGTGGGATTGTAGACTTGTGCAACCATTGTGGAGATCAGTGTGGAGATTCCTCAGAAAACTAGGATTAGAGGTCCCATTTGACCCTGCTATTCCCTGCTAGGAATATACTTGAAAGAATTAAAAGAATCATACTGTAGAGACATATGTGCACCCGTGTTCATAGCAGCTCAGTTTGTGCTACCCAAATCTTGGAAACAAGCCAAATGTCCATTAACTGGAGACTGGATAAAGAAATGTGGGTTTTTAAAAATAAAATGGCATATTACTCTGCCATAAAGAACGACGAGTTTGAGTCATTTATACTCAAATGGACACACTTTGAGGACACACTAATAAGTGAAATACGTAAGTCACAGATATGTAAATACCGTATCTTTTCTCTGGTACAAGAACCTGTGGATGTAAATGAGTTCTAGAATGTATGGTAGATTTTGTGAAATAGTAAATATTCAAGGGGAAAGTAATGAGGGGAAAGAATAAATACAATTTAAAAAGAAAAAGAAAGCATATGAATATAGGGGTTGCAGAAGGTGGGTAGAGATGGCAAAAATAAGAATTAACTTGTGTTATATATTGGTCCAAATCTTCCAATGTTGAGTGCGATTGTGAGCTGTATATAAGATGTACCAATAAGGAATTCAATTAAGAAAAGAAAATGGAAACATAATATTAGCCAATTTTCTATTATTCATTTTACCCAAATGTCCAGGTTTGGGTTTATTGTGCCCTATTTGGAATTATTGTACTATTTCTACTATGACTTTTCTTGTGAGTCTGTGTAATTCCTCAGCATCATTTTTGGTTTAGTAGTAGTCATAGTCTTTATTGCTTCCATAATACTTTGTGACTGTCTCTACTGTAGCGTATCATTCTTTGGATGTTATTGTTTTTTGCACTGCAGGCTGCTAACTCCTCTGGAGTAAAAACTGCCCTGTTTTTGTGTGCCTAGCATCTAGTACTATGCCTGATGTACAAGAGACATGCAATTAATAATTATTCAATGAATAACTGTGGAAGAAAGGAAGGAAGGAAGAAGGAAGGAAGGAGGGAAGAGAGATATTGCTTTATCATTATGCTTGGGCTCAGTCACTTTTGGCTTAATTTTATCTAAAATTCTCTTAATACCCACACATAGAGATGTAGAAGGAAATTAATTAAAGCACTTGATCAACTTAAAGAAACATTTAAAAATTCATAAAATACCTAGGAATAAATCTAGAGAAAGATGTGCAAAGTGACTTTATAGAAAAACTACAATAATAGCATATTCAAGAATTGAAGGACTATTTTTAAGATACTGGTTTTTAAGATACCATCAAACTCAATGTAATACTAAGCAAAATTCAACTGAAATCTGTGGAAATGGATAAGCTAATTGTGAAAAGTGTTTTAAAGTACAAAAATTCAACAATAGTCCTTAATAAAGGCCCAATTATCCTTATAAATATTATCCACAGAAATCTGGTATGGACTGAATTGTGCCATATCACCTAAATTCACATATTAAAGTCTTAACTAATCTAACAGGACTAGTGCCATTCAGGATAAGAGGAAGAGGTTATTCCCACAGAGGAATAACCTGTAAGGACCCAGTGAAAAGACAGACCTCAACAAGCTAGGGGGGAGATCTTGGATAAACCAAACTCGTAACCCCGTAAACTTGGGCTTCCAACCTCCAGAACGCTGTGATGACCAACATCTGTTGTTGAAGACGCCACGTCTTTGCTATGTTATTATGACTTCCTAGCAGGCTAGTACAAATGCATTCAGATGTCTACAAAAACAAACCAAACCCTCAAGAATGTTCTCAGCAATGTTATTGAGAAGAGCCATAACTTTCTACAATTCCATACATTGTAATATAGTAATTTATACAAAGATAGCTGAATCATTAGACTATGCTTAGACATGAAACTGTTAATAAATTACACAAATAATTTTGAGCAAAAGAGACCAAGGATGAAAGAACAATTCTACTCATATGGAATAATGACGAAGCAAACAATACACAGTGACAGTACTAGAAATTTGGAGTCTAGGATCGGTAACAAGAGGACAAGGGAACTTTCTGAGATCCTGAGAGTGTTCTGACTCCCAGTTTCACTGAGTGCTGGTTAATTGCATGTGTCTCTTTTATAAGTCAGTGAACGACATCGTCATTTATGTACTTTTGCATACATACCTCAGTAACAGCAAACAAGTGATAGATCTGGGATTCAAATTCAGGCTTCCTGGCTACATATGTTCAGATTTTACAATTTTTTAAATATTTTTATCATATTGGTTATTTTCATATACTCACATTCACTTGTCTTTGGTAATTGTTGCCAACAATTGGTATTATTAAATCATCTGAAACTTTTCCTATAACTAAGTACCCCATTGTAATAAAGTTCTATTGTTAAATTATCCCCCTTTTCCTTCTTTTTAAAGAATATTTTTGTTTCCCCTAGCTCAGTCAGCAAAGTCTTCCTCATTCACTGTTTTCTCCCAGGAAGCTGAAACACAGGCATATTTTGCCACTTGCAAAACTCCTTGCATGCTTACGCTGACCGTTTCCCATGCTGAGTCACCCTGGGAATGTTGCAAAGCTCAGGGCTTTCAAAAGTTCTCAGAAACTATCTCAACTCCAGCTCCTCAAAAACACTCAGATTCTAATGTATGGGAGGACATAATACATGCATTTTCTCTTCTGACTTTCTGTTTAAATTCCCCAAGTACTGTGGGTTAAAATAGTCTATAGTAGCCTGTGGGGAGTTTCTCTGGAGTAAACTTGTTTCTGGCTAACTATAACAACAAGAAAAATCCCAAGTATTTATCCTTTCACCTAATAATTTTCATGTTAATTCAATCATTTGGTTTTTTTCCCATGACAAAGTCATCTGACAAATGCTACTCAAGTGTGGCACATAAACCAAGAGCCTTCATATCCACAAATGTTCTATTTACTCACCTAAAATTAATTAAATCACAATACTATTCAAATCAAAGTCTCTAAGATTTTTTCATTAACAACCAACAATTTCATCTAGCATTTTAGCAATGTCTAAATACACCTCATCTTAGTAAGTAAAAAAAAAAAATTCTTAGTAACTAAAAACTCTCAGTAAATTGAAAAAAAAAAACCCAGTAAGTAAAAAAACTCTTAGTGAATAACAGTTATGTACTTGTCATTTTTCCTCCATATGTTGCTGTATTGTCCAACTTTTTTCACTTCTTTGTTTGAAAGAAAAATTTCAAACCTTAATGATTACAATCGGTTTGCCTATTTCTTTGCTATTTTTTCTTGGTCTTCTGTTATCAATAGTCATACTCATCTTTCTGACACAATATCAAAGAAGATACTCATTTGAATGCATTTTCATTCAGATTATACACACCCATTTTTCTGTTCCTCTCTTCAAAGGTACTGAAGTCACCTCACACCTGTTGATTAGAGGGATGCAAACACCTGTTTGACTCAGCTTGACTCTTAGGAAAGCAATTCCCAAATAACTGAGAAAAATCTAAATATAAATTATTTTTCCAAAGTTGATTGAAATTGTAAAAGATACAGCTTTTCTTTTTGCCTCAGATTCTATCAACAAATGTATTCTCATAGGGTAAAAATAAAAACACTGCAGAGTCATAAGGAAAAAGTATTAAAATATAGCTGGATTAGATATTTTCAAGTTCTGGATGGGATCTTCTTACTTTTGACTTTAAGGAGCTCAGTCCACTGATATTTTAGTTCTAGTCCAATCTAAAATGAATTCTAACTTACAGTTCCAAAATTTTGTTTCTTAAATTATTTTTTCCATTCTACACTTTGATCCTTATCTCATTTCTTATGACTCTTTTTGTTACAAATACCCTTAGTAAAATAACCATATTGTGGTCCCTTAAATTAGATCACCAGACATTGATTGTCTTGGTGAGTGGTCAAATATTTATCAAAATCCTACCGTGCATTAGGCAGTATTTGAAGTCCTAGTGCTACAGATTTCAGCAATAACATATAAGAAAGAATCACACTAACAAATTCATAACACAATACTAGAAGTTGATTTATTACAACAATGAATAAACTTTTTAAAAAAGTATATCACTGGTGACTCACGCACACTGGCAATCAATACCACATACCACAGTGCTGGACATGCTGGCTTTGCCCATAATCCCAGCACTCAGGAGGCAGAGACAAGAGGATTGCTGAGTTCGAGGCTTGCCTGGGCTACATAGTGAGCTCAGGGCCAGCCTGAACTACAAAGCGAGACCCTGTCTCAAAAAAAAAAAAAAAAAGTATATCACTGGTATTGAAACAGAGAGACAACAGAACATAATAAAGAGTTCAGAAATAAACCCACACTTGTGAAATCAACTGATCTTCCCCTAAGGAAACCAAGAAAACACAATAAAGAAAAGATAATCATTCAATAACTCTTACCGAGAAACCTGCATATTGTGCTGCAGAAGAATGAAACAGGACTCTTCTCTTTCACTGTATGTAATAGTTAATTCAAAATATGTGCAAGATTTTAATGTGAAATCTGAAGCCATAAAACTCCTAGAAAAAAATGCAACTATAAAACTGCTAGAAAGGCTTCTATTTGGTAAAGGCAGCAAAGGGCAAAAATAGCAAAGTGGAGTTGTATCAAACTAAAACAACTAACCAACCAACAAGCAAAAAACACTTCTATGAAGCAAAGACCACAGTGACAAAGCAATCTGCAGAACAGGAGAAAACATGATTTATAAAAGATTAAAATTCAAGATATGTAAGGAACTCCTGAACCTCAATAACAAAAAGGCCAAAATTTTCACCCTTATGTTACATCAATAGGAGGCTGCTCAGCCAGTCCCTGCTACTAGGAACCAGCCACACAACCACAGCCAACTACACTTGCTTTACTAATGTAAAAGCTCCTCTTGTACTAGAAAAAGACCCCAAGGCACTGAAATATTCTAGAATCATTTCTTATATTTAATATTCTTTATTTTTCAGTGAGTATAGAATTTAAATTTTCTATGCTTGAAACCACCTATGTTTATAAGTATGCATGTACATAAAATATAATTTATACTACTAACAAATTTGAAAAGTTATGAAGAAATATAACCTTCACCAGGTAATTTAAAATAATTTGCACAGAACCACCAGAAAATGGAGACATCAGTTCATGAAAACTCCAGGAATTGCACATTTTTCCACAGCTTTTAAGTGGGATTATTAGAAAAACATTCCAATCAATTGTGACAGGTCAAGAACAAACTTTTTTTTCAAATAGCATGTCCCTTATTTATTTACAACGCCAGAGATTTGCAGGCTTCTGGTGTTGGGGGAATGCAACTGGCCTTGTAGAAACATTTCTGGTTACTCGATTGCACTTTGCAGATGTTAAAGTTTTCCAGAGCAAATATCTCAAGTCTGTGATAACAAGAGATACACTGAGTACAGCAAAGGCACTAGGTTAAAGCAGAGTCAAACTCTAGAAAACAAGATAGGAGTATTCTGTCATAAGTACATTATTCCTACTATTCAAAATGAAAACAAGAGGCAGAGAAGGCTTTGAAAAAAAGATAAAGGTTCCTCATGACTTTCCTTGTGAACAGTGGCCTCAGATCAGCGTGCGTGGACATCAGTCCAATTCACGTTACTCCAGTGTGATAGATAATGAAACACAATGTATAATTGTCAGTAAGTTCTTAGAACCGTCTCAGACCTAAGCTACCATGCAGAATGCATTACCGCAGGCTCCAAAGGGTCACGAGGAAAGTAACCGAGCGTCCAAGATGGGTAAATAGACATTATTGTACCCAACTCCTGTCGTTATAACAACCCTCTAGAAATACTGGAATTCCATTTAGCTCAGCTGCTTTCACTGGTCCTTTGGGAAAGAACAAATAACCTTTGAAAAAAAGCAATCCTTAGCATGCAAGTATAGCTTCTAATCTTACAACTCCACCATTAATAAGGCTAACAAGTTAATTTTTCAAATGTTTTTTATTCTCACGTTCAAGAAGTCTTGTTATATAAAAAAACACTTAATGAAATTTAATGATACTAATTGACAAAGAAGATCTGATTAACTAATAGGGACTCTAGTGCTATGGAGCTGAAACAAAACTTCCACTTTAGGAGCCACTGAGATGCCTCTCCACGACTATTAAGGTCTGAAGTGACGAGGCATCTTACAATCTGTGGAAAGGTGATAAGAAGTCAGCCTCCTATTATTCTTGCCCATTTGTCTGACTCTAAGAGCACTTTGGACCTGAAAAAGACTGTCATTTCCCGAATTGCCTAAATCCTTTTTAAAGGATAGTACTCATTTTTGCCCATAGCTCTGTATAAAGCATTTAGCACAACATCAACTCAGGAGGCAGAAGACATGAAAATGGTCTGGCTCATCAGCGACCAGATGACCGTGCGAACTATTTACCCATGGAAGTTTTTTGCTACCTCTCACTCTCTAGCATGCTTTTTTTTAAATTTTCATCATAGACTTTAAGTCAACATAATTTGCTTTTTAATTTGTCAATTATACCATTAAATGCAAACTATATAAGAATAGAGTATTTACCTGCTTTGATTGACTTTCTGTTTCCCAGGATCTAATACTTACACAAAATGAAAATTAAGCAAATGAGTGTTAAAGAGCAGATGAGTGGATGAAGGCCGTTTGGTGTTTGTTTTGTGGCACTGGAGATTGAATAAAGGTTTTTGTGCATGGCAGGCAACCACTTTACAAGCAGTTATATTCCAAGCCCAAATCTTTGAGTTTTAAAATTCACTTTCCTCAACTGGAAGAATTGGGAAAAATACTATCTACTTGGTAAAATTTCTTAATGTGTAATTAGATTATATGTGTGAAGTATTTCATTAACCAAATATAAAATGGAAATAAATCAGGTACTATTTTTTCAGTGTAAAAGTTTTCTAATTCTAGAGAGAATAGCAAATCTTCCTTTATAATTAAGAAAACAATCATGCTCAATGTTGCTTAATATAACACAGTTAACAAGATACCTTTCTAACCTACAAACAAACTCATCTTCATCTTTAAAAAACAGGTAATGTTATTATAATGTGAAATATGTGGAAGAAAATTATATATATTTTTATTTTCACAGTACAACTGATTTAATATATAGTACATTTTAAGGCAATTTTTCATTCGAGTTCAGACACAATTTTACATGAGTTTAAGGAATGAACTTGGATATTCATGTCACACTGTCTTTTTGTCTCACTTTTACAAAAAACATCCACTTGAATGTCTTTGTTGTCAGACCATCTGAGTCCGGCTGAAAGGTAGCGTCTGAGGTAAGACAGAGAGGGGGGTGTGACTTGAGGTAGCATTATCAGGCTTCAGGATGACAGAGCTCAGCATACTATGGGTATCCCTATGGCTCTGAAGAAAAAGTAAATATCAGGGTAAATGGTAAATGTGACTAAGGACAGCAAAGCAAAGTTAATGAGCCAATAATATGAAAAATGGGCCTTTTCCAAGACAATTCAAAACATAAATTTAATAAAAAGAAAACTGGGCATAGTGGCACACACCTCTAATCCCAGAACTCCAGAAGTCTGAGCCATCCTGAGCAACTTAGTGACTTAGCAAGACCCTCTCTCAAAATAAAAAAGAACTGGGAAATGTAGCTCAGTATGAAAGCCTTGGGCCCAATCCCTGATATTGTAAAGAAATCAATAAAATAAGGCACGATTTTGTAACTATACTTCTCTCCTGAGGTAGATTGCCCATTGAGACTCATCAACTAAGAATAACTCAAGCTTCAAGTAATATAAAATTAATTTTTCACTGCTTTACCAGTAAGTGAAATTTTTGGTAAGAAATATACTTGACGATACACAGGTAATTATGCAATCCCTCAAAACATCAGGCCACAATCTCTCTGATTCTCTTGTCCTTTCATTCAAACCACAAGACAAGTGTGATCTCTCTGGGGAATTCAAGGTTTAAAGAAAGAAGAATGCTTTCTTTAATACTCATGAATTAACAACCTTCATCATCCATCTGACACTGGACAACCTTGGGTCATGTGGCACTCCATGCTGCTAAAGAGGCAGAGAAATGTGTTAAAATAGCTTCTACAGAAGAGGTAGAAAGGGGGAAAATGGTTAAGTAAAGTTGGCAAATTAACCTACAATGTCTTTCACATTTCTTTTTGCCATTTTGTAAAACATTTTTGTTGTATCTGAATCAAAAAACATATTTTAAAATCCCCAGAAAGGGAGATATGTTTCTAATTTACATCAATTCACCTTCTCTAGACGAATAATGACTTCAGGAAATGTTATCATGAATGACTTGCCCTTAAGTTGCTTTGTATTTTATATGTTAAACTATAGGTATTTTGTTGGAAAGAAAAAATTCAAATATGAACTAGGAGTTTAAGCCACAACTGTTAGTAGATGGTCTATTTAGAGAATTTCATTAGAGTCTTAAATAACAAGACATGCCATCCAAAAACTCTTTGCTGTCCCTTTGGGAAATCAAACTATTTATGATTACATAATACTATTTTTTTTTTTGAGACAGGGTCTCGCTTTGTAGTTCAGGCTGGCTCTGAGCTCACTATGTAGTCCAGGCAAGCCTCGAACTCAGCAATCCTCCTGTCTCTGCCTCCCAAGTACTGGGATTACAGGCATGAGCCACCAAGCCCGGCACAACATAATACTATTTCAATACATATGTAACTGCTGCTAATGAGCTGCATAAATGTCACTATTTCAGCTAGACATTCTCGGAAGAAAACAAATATGAGAGACAGAAAAATAACTTTACTGTCGCCACGACCCTGCCAGATCTATGCTTATCTGTGTTGAAAGGCCAATTGCGTAGAAGAAGTTCCAGATTTTATTTTTAGGAGACTATGAGAAAAAACATCCAAGAGACATCCATGGGACATTACTGCCGTATTTTATTTAAAATTAGCATTCTCAGTTGCATGAGAGTTTAGTCATTTTGTGAAGTCTGAATAATATTGTTCTGAGAAATGTTGGTTAAAATTATTCATATTCTGTGACTAAATCTATTCATACCAACTTCATTTCATTCAATAGACATTTATGGAGCATTTATAATGTATCAAGCACTAGGGTAGACACAGAGTAGGGGAGAGTACACAGAAGCAAGAGAGAGATGCACTCTGTGTTGGGATGAGACTCTGTGAAAGACAGAAGAAAGAGCCTGTGATTGGTGGCACACATCACATACAAAGGGGTGAAAATAGCTTAGTAGTAGAGTCCTGCTCCAGTGCAAGGCCCTGTATTTAATATCTGGTACAGGAAGAAAACAAATGATCCATAAATATATGAAAAAATGTTCAGAATTACTGAAAATTACAACACTGAGGTACCATCTTACTCCATAAAGAATGGCTAATCATCCAGAAAGCCAGTAATTATAAATGCCAATAAAGATTTTGGGAAAAGGAACCTTTCTACATTGTTAGGAATGTGAACAAGTAAAATAACTATGGAAATCAGAGTGGACATTCTTCCAAAAATAAACATAAAAACTAAAAGCACATTTGACCCAGCTATTCCTCTTTTAAGTATCTT
>PVIC010018924.1:20880-31290 GCA_004025085.1 Thryonomys swinderianus
AAAAAAAAAAAAAAAAAAAAAAAAAAAAAAAAAAAAAAAAAAAAAAAAAAAAAAAAAAAAAAAAAAAAAAAAAAAAAAAAAAAAAAAAAAAAAAAAAAAAAAAAAAAAAAAAAAAAAAAAAAAAAAAAAAAAAAAAAAAAAAAAAAAAAAAAAAAAAAAAAAAAAAAAAAAAAAAAAAAAAAAAAAAAAAAAAAAGAAGTACCAGGATGGAAGAGAGGGAATGAAAAAAGAGAAGTGAGAGGTATTAGATACAGAATAGGAAAATCTTCTTGGTAGTAAGTAATTCACTCGCTAATGATTTCTCAGATATGATACTAAAAGTATAAGCAAAAGTAAGCAACAAGAATTATATTAAACTAAGTACTTTTATAGAACAAAGTAACAATTACCAAAATAAATGTATAGAAGCCATAAAAGAAAAACAAAACACATTGCAGGAATCTATTCTCCTGCCACTTGCATTCAGCATAGTACTGGAAATCCTACGCTGCACTGTTAAGGAAGAAAAATAATAAAGGGCATCAAAATTGGAAATGAAGAAGTAGTGTGGAGAAAATATTTGTAAATCCCATATCTGATAAAGGGTTAACATTCAAAAATATATAAAAAAATTCTAAATCTCAATAGTAAGAAACATACCCAACTTTTAATATGGACAGAGGAATTGGACATTTGTCCAAACACAATAAACAAATTTCTAATGGCTTTTCAACAGTTTAAAAAGGTGCCCAAACTAATTAATTGTCAAGAAAATGCAAGTTGAAACCACGCTGAGTCATTAACTCACACCTCTTAGCATAGTTATTATCAAGAAAACTAAAGATAATGCCATGGTGTATATCTGAGTGCCCCTGTAAAGCCTCATGAGCCATAGATGGGGCCATAGGGAGGAGATGGGACCACAGGTGAATGACACTCATTAGCAGACCAGTGGGTAGAGGAAGCGGGTCACTGGGGGCATGGCCTGTAAGGTCCATCCCCTTCCCTCCTCCTTCTATCACTGTCCACTTCCTGACTGCCATGCCATGGCCAAGCCTCCTCTGCCACATCCCTCTGCCACATCCTTCTGCCATGCCGCTCTGTCTTGGAGACAGCCAGACTGAACCCTACAAACTATGAGCCAAAATAAACCCTTAAGTTGTGGCTGATGGAAACTGTATCTCAGCAACAAGAAAGTAACTAAGACAGATAACAAATGTTGACGAGAGTGTGGAAAATTGGAATATTTATACACTATGAGTAGAAATGCAAAATGATGCAGCTATGATAGAAGACAGTATGCGAGTTACTAAAACAAGTCAAAACTTGAACTACCACATACAAAGCAATTGCTAAAAATCAGAATAGTAAAGAGATATATATGCTATCATATTCACTGTAACA
This sequence comes from Thryonomys swinderianus, assembly GCA_004025085.1. NCBI lineage: Eukaryota > Metazoa > Chordata > Mammalia > Rodentia > Thryonomyidae > Thryonomys > Thryonomys swinderianus. Next base: position 22,264 of record PVIC010018924.1, read on the forward strand.
TTATTTACAATAACTAAGACATGGAAACAGACCAGATGTATCAAACACATGAAAGCATAAAGAAAATGTGCATACATATACAGTGGAATATTATTCAGCCTTTTAAAAAGAAAAAAAAACTTCACCATTCATGACAACATCAATGGATCTTAAAGACACTTTGCTAAGACAAATAAGTCATTCTCAGAAGGACAAGTACTATAGCATTCCTTGTGTACCAGGAATCTAAAAGCAAAAAATGATACAGCTGGGTATTGTGGTACATGCCTGTTGCATGATCCCAGCACTAGGAAGGTTGGGACAGAAAGTCCACCACAAATTTGAGGCCAAATTGGGCCACATAGAGAGTTTAAGGTCATGCTGGGCTACATAATGAGACCCTGCCTGAAAAAACAAAACAAAACAAAGTCATGGGCTGGAGATTTAGCTCAGTGATTCTGGCTCCTGCCTAGCAAGCACAAGGTCCGTGGTTTGATCCCCACTAACCACATACAACAGTACTGGGCATGGTGACTCACACCCACCAACAATCAGTATCACATACCACAATGCCAGGCATGGTGTGTCGTGCCTGTAATCCCAGCACTCAGGAGGCAGAGGCAGGAGGATTGCTAAATTCGAGGCTTGCCTGGCTTCATAGTGAGCTCAGGGCCAGCCTGAACTACAAAGTGAGACCCTGTCTCAAAATAAAAAACCAAAAAAGCCGGGTGTGGTGGCTCATGCCTGTAATCCCAGCACTCGGGGAGGCAGAGAAAGGAGCATTGCTGAGTTCGAGGCTTGCCTGGGCTACATAGTGAGCTCAGGGCCAGCCTGGACTACGAAGCGAGACCCTGTCTCAAAAATAAATAAATAAATAAATAAATAACCAAAAAAAATTTAAAAACAAAATCAAAATAGATACCACAATGATAGTTACCAGGGTTGTAGAAGAACTTGGAGAGTTGTTCATGGTGTACGAAGTTATTATTACATAAGTTGAGGAAGTTGCAGTGATCTGCTATATAAACAGGTGTATATATATATATATTAAACAATATTCCAATTCTGCCAGTCTCATAAGATTGATTTAATTCCCTGAATAGTTGTTTCATTTGGGGATGTTGAAATTAAATTTTTAATTTAACTAATTTTTAATCTTAAAAATGCAATATAACATGTATATTTTTCATCTTAATGGCCTTATGGTATATACTTACTATGTCAGTTACTCAGAAAAAGTATTTTAAAGTAATGAAAGGACCTAGTAGATTTTTTTACTTCATCAAAACTAGATTTTTGGCATTACATCTAAACAAATTAGAAGTTCTGAACTTCTGAGGATTACTTATGTCCAGTGCTTTAATTTTTCCCTGTTTGAAAGTATCTGTAAGCATAAACAACTAAATGGCGGTGATGCTGAAAGATCTACAATGGATTTTCTTTCTTTCTCTCTTACTTATTAATCCAGGATCTTTTGAGAGGGTTTTGCCTGCCTAGGACTAAGCTGCCTAAAATGAACAGGCCGACTCCGTAAGTATTTACTCGGGGGCCATTGTCTTGCACAGTGCTTTCCATAGAGCCCTGCTTGTATTTCCCTCAAAAGAATGCAGCTTGCCTGGGGCCAAGGCCTCCATCACACACCCATGAAAATCAGCAATGTGGCAGAGTGCACAGCCTCAATGTACACAGCTAGACAAGAGCTCCTTGATAGGATCAACAACATTTTAAACCCAGGACATCATGAGATTAGGGATCAAATAGAATTTCTACTTGAAAAAACACATTATATTATGAGCATCTCTATCCCTGTTAAAACTTTTCTGCACCCAGAATATTTTTATTTTGAAACACTAAACATTGTAGTACTTTAATTGTTACTGAACTAAATTAGCTCTTTTTATGTGGATAGTACTATCGTTTTGGGTTTTCTTGAGGATGTGATTACCAAATAGACAAAGGAATCTAGCAAAATTTATTTTAGAAAAACTGGAATCTGTGTGGGAATAGGGTACTTTGAAAACCTTTTCCTAGTCCTAGAGTGATTTCTATAGGCAATTTAATGACTACCATCGGCCCTCATTTTTAAGTAAACTCTTCCTTTTGTACCTTGACAGGATTCTTCTTGCTCTCCTACTCTTTGACTTCAAACTTCTTTCTCAGTCCATCCACTCATACCAATTTTTCTAGAATTTAGTCTTTGATAGTGCCCAACAAGCTCTGTAACTGTTCCATTTCACTTGCTTTGTATCTTATTCATCTACCAAGCATCCTATTTTCTCTCAACAAGTTCTGTTATGTTGTCATTTCCTACAGTAATTTACCTGGGAAGCCTGAGATTCAGCTCACATTTAGCTTTATTTTCAATATACCAACTCTTGATGTCAACAATGTGGAGCAATAGAATGTCTGATTCATTATCAGTGAGAATATTAAATAGTATAGCCACACTAGAAAACAGTTTGCCAGTTTTTTACAGAGTTAAACAGGCTCTTATCATATGATCCATGAGTCTGAATTCTTAGTATTTTCTAAATGATTTGAAAACTTACACTCATATAAAAAAAACCCCTACACATGGATATATAGCACTTTTATTCATAATTATTTAAAGATTATCTTCAATTGATGACTTAATAAACTGTGGTTCAATGGATAAATCATTATGATAAAAAGAAATGCACTATTGGGGCCGGAGATTCAGCTCAGTGGTTACGGTGCCTGCCTTGCAAGCGCAAGGCCCTGAGTTCAATCCCCAGTAACCATATACAATGCTGGGCATGGAGACTCATGCCCACCAACAATCAATACTACATACCACAGTGCCAGGCATGGTGGCTCACACCTGTAACCCCAGCACTCAGGAGGCAGAGATAGGAGGATTGCTGAGTTCGAAGCTTGCCTAGGCTACGTAGTGAGCTCAGAGCCAGCCTGAACTACAAAGCGAGACCCTGTCTCAAAAAAAAAAAAAAAAAAAGAAACGCACTATTAACCCATGAAAATATATAAAGGAATATAAAAAATGTATTCCTCAATGAAAGAAGCCAGTCTTCAAAGACTGAGTGCTACATTACTTTCAAGAAAAGACAAAACTATGGAGATAGTAAAAAGATTGATGTGGCAAAAGTTAAGTGGGAAGGAGGAATGAACACGCCAAGCAAAGAGGATTTTTAGGGCCGTGAAATTATTCTAGAAAGTAGGTTTTACTGACGATGGTAGCAACCTTGAAGGAGATAGCTATATTGCAATCAGGTTAAGGGTTACATGTAGTTTTGACACAAACCAGAGACCATAACCTTTCAGTGACAGGATATTCTTGAGGACCAGATACTCCAGAGTATACAATGAAAGTCATACCCTGGGAATGAGAAAGGAACAAGAATAAAGCATGATGAAGTCACCAGTGGCAACAACCTGTTACAGATGCATGTCATTTTACTTTTGTCTAAACCATAGGTTGTAAAACACCAAGAGTGAACCACAGGATAAACTATGGACTTGGGGTATAATATGTATCAATATAGCTCATCAATTATAACAAATGTTCCAGTGCTCTGAAAACACATATCTATAAATTAAACCTGTTATAATATATTTGGATCAACACAGGAAAAGGCTACCTACACTTATATTGCCTTGAGACACTTATCTCCCCTCTACTAAGCGTTCATTGTTGGTCATCATATTTCTAATCACCTCTTTTTTGCTTTGTTTTCCCAAACTTAGACTAGTATGCCAAACTTAGACTTCTCTTGAAGTTTCCTACTTAACCATGTGTCCCTGGTCTGATAAGCGGTATTGCCTGAGAAAAGGAAGATCAATAGGTAAAACCTGCATCAATTTCCTTTCTCACTATCCATAAACATTGTTAGCATTTGCTCCCATTCCCTGACTGCTGTGTGATCAAAGAAGGGTTCCTCATTCTGTCAAAGACAACTTCTCCATTGTATAACAACTGCATCTCCATCACTGTCAGTGGCTCCTGGTTATCACTCATACACATTCTTCTACTGTATACTTAACTGGCTCTTAACTTCTCTAAGATCAAACATGTCAGTCCTTCCAATGTAAAAAAAAAATACTCCTTTTACCCCACCTCTCTCTCTCATTTATTGGAACACTATAAATATCCATTGGTTGAATGAACAGCAACAGGTGAAAGAAAACTCAACTTGAATTGCCTTATACAAAAGAGGAAATTCATTCACTACAACTGAAGGAAGCAATAAGATAGAAATGTGAAGAAAAAAAAAGATATAAATGTGAAAAGGTTATAGATCCAGCCACAATATAGAAACAATTAAAGATTAGGTTGCCCAGATTATTTTCCTATTTTTCTCTACACCTTTCTGAAGGTTGGCTTCTTATTTTCTCGACACAGTTGAGTTTTTTTTCACATCAAAGCTATGCAGGTTCTTGTATTTTATGGCATATGGCTTCTGTCTTAATACATGTGGACTGTTAAGAAAAAAAAATGCTAAAAACTAGTTGACCTTAAAACAACAGAAATTTGTTTCTCATAGTTCTGAAGACTGAGAAGTCCAAGATCAAACAATGGCAGGCAGAACTCAATCTCTGGGGAGGACAGGGCTTCTGAACATAGATTATTGTCTTTTCACTATGTACTCACATGATAAAAGAGAATTCAAGTCTTGTAATTTTCTAATAAGTCACACGTTCCATTCACGAGAGCCCCATCCATTTAACCGAACCACCTTCCAAAGGCCTCACTTTCTATTGTCATCACACTGAAGATTAGTTTTCAGTTTATGAATTAAAGAAAATGTTTAAGTGTTTAGTCTATAGTAGCTCTGTCATTGGGAAGGGACTAATCTCTATCTTCTGAAACTCATATTAAACCCCAGCAGAGGCACCACTGGTTTAGCTTTGCTCCATTAGGCAACATGGACAAATTTCCATGTCAAGGGGACAAGGGTCTAGTTGTTCAGGGGCTTCCCCTATTGTCAAGCATCTGAAGTCAGATAAGAAATGCATATGTAATACCGTAGCAGCCCTATTGTGAACACCTGATCAGTAGCGATTCCAAGAGGGATAAAAGAAAATCTAGTAGATAATTTCATAGATGTCCACAGTCATGCCGAACCAAACCCTTCTTAATTATCACAGAGTGCCAGCATTGTAATAAAACCAAAATGCAGAGTTTTTAGTTCCAAAAAAACAACCAATATATTAACATCTTTTGTCTTAAAAGAAAAGTAAATAACACAAGTGTCATAGTTTTGCCACCACTGCGCTAAAAGAATCCTCACTGAAATACAGTCTTCTTTTCCACCACTCAGCCGAGACGCTTCTAATATGGGCAACATGACTCGCTATTGTCACATAGGATGGAAAGCTTTCCCCCCAGTTGCATGCAGCTACTTTCCTTTATCACTTACCATCACTGACAGCAGCTCTCTGATTTTTGAAAGTTTTTCCCTGCTGAATCGTATCTCATTTGATACCGTATCTCTGCCAATTCTCTCACTTTATTATGAGTTTTGTCCTCTGTTTTTTCCCATATTTTGCAGAGTGTAACAGTCACCTAGCTTGTCATAATTTTCCCATATGACTTTCTTTGATTTGATACATATATCTAATTCATTTTTTATCATGGTTAATAGGAGGAACACTGCAATAAATTGGATCCAAATCTTTGTGCTCTCCAACTCCCTATATTTTTTCACATGATTCTCAAATATCTGAAATCAGCACATTTTGTGGTCTGAGCCCCACTCACTTCCAGGGTTTCTCTTTTATTCTTGCCATCTCTATAGTCCATCACTGAAAACTTCAACCCTCTGTCTTTTCTCATGGAAGAAAACCTCCTTAGGTTTAGTCTGGTTTTGTTTTTTTAACTCACTTTTCATTTTCACTTAAAATTTGGGTCAACAGGAATAGATTAACCAATGAATGGTTTGTGGGAAGGAAAAAAGACTATGTTTGCCACTAAATGTTAAGTTACATCTTTCTTAAAGTCACTAAAATCAGTCCCAGGTGCAATTATGAAGAAGGCTAGAACATTAAAAACAGGAAAAACTTGTTTATTTAAGAGTAGTTTCAAGTAGTAGTTAGTAAGTAGTTAAGTTACTAGTGAGTGGTAACATTTCTTATAGTTAATTAAAAATAAAATTAATGCCTAATTTTTAAAAATAAAATATTGAAACATTTAATTAAATGGTATTTTAGATTTTGGTAATTGAAAGAAAAAAGTAAAAGACAAAACAAACTACAGTAATATGTAATGCAGATCTTCTCATACTATCCACAATATATAAATAACTTTTTGTAAATTAATAAGGAAAAGAATATGCCTTGAGAATAAACCCAAAGTTAAATGCTTATATAAACATACTTATTTTTAAAAGAAAGATAAATAATACAAATTTAAATTGATTATTGCTAAGTGGTTGAGGTAAAAGTAATTTTTATTCTTTATTTTATTCTTTTCTGTATTATATAAATATCCCATAATTAAATTATATTTTACTTCTAAAACTTTAATGTAATAAATTAAATAAATTGTTCTGTTTATCCATATTAAATATGGTTAGCAACCAGAAACAACAAATGTCTAAGAATAGTCAAGGATTAAATTTTTTAAAATTCTTCTCAAGGGCTGGGGATTTAGCTCAGTAGTTCTGGCATCTGTCTGGCAAGCGTAAGGTCCCAAGTTCAGTCTCTGGTACCACACACCACAGTAGCAGGCATGGTGGCTCATGCCTGTAACCCAGCACTCTGGAGGCAGAGGCAGGAGGATTACTGTGGGTTCAAGGCTAGCCTGGGCTACCTAGAGAGTTCAGGGCCTATCAGAACTACAAAGCGAAACCCTGTCTCAAATAAATAAATCCATACATGCATACATACTAAAAAAAATAAAAATTCTTATCAAAAAAAGGTTTCCATTCCATGTTGTGTTAGGTTCTAACCTCTCAGCGTGGCTGACAAAGTTCTTCATCTCTTGTTCTGTTTCCTTTGACCTCAGCACCTACCACTTTCTTTTTTTTTTCTTTTTTTTTTATTGAATTCTTTATTGGTACAATTTATATACATCTCAAAATCACATATAACATTGGGAAATTTGTACCAGTATATACCACAAGTTAATTCTCATTTTTACCCATATCCCTACCCACTCCCCCCTCCTCCCCCCTTATACATGCTGCACCTACCACTTTCTAAAGATATTATGGTCGAATATACCTGGTAAGTTTTTAAACTTTTTTCTTCTTCAAAAGTACTCTTATTTTCTGACACTTTGACTCCCTTGCAGTTATGCACAGATGCTGTGCCCTACCTCTTGTCCTTTAATTGCAGACAACTGCCTAGACATCCATCTTCTCTTTCTCAGCCAGCTAGGTTCATACTGGCCTTCAAGCCATCAAATACTATTTTAGTAACTTTTTCCTGACTTCCCCAAACAGAGTGAGATGAGCTGATGTCTGTATTCCTGTAAAACCCCATGAAGTAATTCAGACCCAAGAATGAGTTGAAGTGAAAGACATTTATGGAAGAACAAATCTCTGGAAGATAAAGGCCAAAAGGATCAGGAAGAGCAGAGGGGTAATACAGGTGTAAAGCCTGTGAGAGGAGAGTGAAAGAGGGAACCCTAAGTAGGAAGGGTCTCTGTGTGTGGTGAAGTCTTATGCAGCCTAAGGGGAACTCTATCTCAGACCGCCATACAAGAAATCTACCTCAGACCGCTTAGCCTCAGATGTGGACAGGCCTGACTGCCCCCACTACTTTTGGTCACTGATGAGGACTGTTCAGAAAGAATAAAGCATCATTTTGAGTGTTATAACAGATCCTACTTTTTTCTATAACAGAAGGCTCTCATCTAAATTCCCTCCTTGTCATAGATTTTGTCTTGAAATGTAAGTGACACATCAATATGGCTACATATCCGATAGTATCACACACTCCCCAACATCATCGTTTAACTGTTGGCTTATTTTGCCTGCTCTGTAAATGCTTCAAAAATAAAACTAATTTCAAAGTTGAGTTATAAATTTTAAAGTATTTATCATTTTTTGATATGTAAGACATGTTGTTTCTCCTCATATTCTGAAATAAATGTTCAACAAATATTTGCTAAATAAATGAGGGAATAAATTAATACAGTGAAAAACAGCAATCCCATGCCTTTTTTCCAAAAGTATTTTCTTTAAATTTGAAGAACATCTCCTATAAGAAAACATATTTCTACTCTTGTATTAACTTGGCTGTGGCTCTTTTAACAATTAAAAGTAAAGTTACATTTCCATGTGTTTGTAAAGCTTTTACATCTTCTTTCACCATAGGGCTTGAAAGAATACAGGGAATAAGTTCAACTCCTTTGTATTTATTTAAGCATGTTCTATGAACGAACGTATGTTCTATTTTGGAGAATGACCTGTGCACAGCTGGGAAGAATGTGTATTCTAATGTTGTGGGATGGAACATTGAAGACATCTATTAACCCCATTTGTTCAAAAGTTTGGTTCAACTCTACTGTTTTGTTGTTGACTTTGTCTAGTTAATCTACCTATTTGTGACAGTGAGGTGACGAAGTCTCCCACTACTATTGTATTAGTGCTTATTTGGTTTTTCATATCCATTAATATTTATTTTATATAATTGGGTACATCAGTATTTGGTGCATATATATTTATGATTGTCATCTTTTCTTCTTGAATCGTTCCCTTTATAAGGATGTAGTGATCTTGTCTCTCTTAATTAGTTTTAGCTTGCAATTTACTTTTTCTGAAAATAAGACAGCTACTCCTGCTTTTTCCCAGATTCCAAAAGACTTTATGAAGAAAACCTCAGTAGCATGTGAATTAGCACAAAGAATGAACTGGGATTTCATTTGATTAAAAGGCTCTTCACGGCAGGAGAAACCGCCAAAAGAGTGAAAAGACAACCTACAGCGTGAGAAAAACTTTTTACCAGTTGTTCCTCAAAGAATAAAGAAAGAACTTGAAAAAAATCAGACCTCCCAAATTTAAAGACCCAATTCACAAATGGACATCTGAAATGAACAGACATTTCTCAGATGAAAAAATAGAACCA
>PVIC010018925.1:0-31094 GCA_004025085.1 Thryonomys swinderianus
AAAAAAAACACTTATTTTTCTGTATAACTATTATGCACTTAAAAAAAAAAAAAGGTACCACTGCCAGCAGGAAGGATGGTAAACATCTGTATTCCCAGCTACTTAGAAAGTTGAGGCAGGAGGATCACTGATTCAACAAATTCAATCAACCAAGGGCACACACCCTGCCCCGCCCCAAAATATACCACAACGGCAATACAAGGGGGTAAAGTCAGTCTTCTATTTTACTACAGGTACAACTGAATATCCACATTTTAAAAAAGGAATCTAGACATATTCCTTTCATAAATTAATTAAAAGTGTATCAAAGAATTTAATGTAAAATAGAAAACAAGAAAGCTCCCAGAAAGTGACAGGAGAAAAATCTATATGATCTTTGTAATAACTTTTTAGATACAATGTTTAAAGCATGAACTATGAACAAAGGAATTAATCAGCTGAACTTCAATGAAATTAAAAATTTCCACTCTTTTGTTAAAAACATAAAAAGTCATAGATTGAGAGAAAATAATGACAAATGGTACTATCTGATAAGGAACTGTTATTCAAAACATACAAAGAGACCTTATACTTCAACAGTAAGAAAACAACTTGAACATTAGAAAGGGCTAAAAACCTTAACATAAACCCATCAATGAAGATATAAACTAGTGAAAAGATGCTTTATACCAGTGATGGCGAATCTTCTAGATCTTTTAATCATAACAGCCAGTTCCGTATGCATACCACAGGTTGGCCATGACTATGTCAAATGTAAACAACAGGAAATCTAATGTATTACTAGTGGGAATGCAAAATATCACACCATCGCCAAAGTTGGTGGTGCAAGCCTGTAATCACAGCACTCAGGAAAGGCAGGAGAATTGCCATGAATTTGAGGCCAGCCTGAACGACATAGTGAAATCCTACCTGGGAGGGAAAAAAAGGTCAAAGAAACTTTGGAACACATTTAATAGTTTCTTATAAAAAATAAACATATTCTTTCAACACATAGAGGCTGACAGAACTTAATTCCTAATTGCCAAAACTTGGGCGTCAATAAATAGAATGTATATCCCAAAAAATGTAATATTATTGAGGCTTAGAAAACAAATGAGCTACCAGTCATAGAAAGACACGAAGAAATCCCAAACACATATAGTACTACCAAGTGAAAGAACCCAGTCTGAAATGACTGCACACCTCGATTCCAACTATACATGGTATTCTGACAAATAAAAAACTATGCCAACAGTGAGTTTACAAGAGGAAAAACGACAAGAAGAAACAGTATCATTACAATAGTATGCCAGACATTTGTTCAAATCCATAGAACCACCAAGACTGAATCCTAATCTAAACACTGGACTTTATGATGATAATACATCAATGTAAGTTCAACAATCATAGCAAACTTTAGTGAAGGATGTTGACAGTAGGGAAGGTTATGAAAGTGTGAACACAGGATATACACAAAATCTCTATAAATTTTCAGAAGCTCAATCTGCTGTGAATACTAATATAAATAATATAATATGTAATCCCATACTCAGGAGGCTGAGGGAGACCTAAACTACTTGGTGAGCTGAAGACCAGTCCCAACTACATACTGAGACCCAGCCTCAAAAAATAAATTTTAAGAGGACTGTTCAAAAGTTCTGTGGTGTTTTGTCCTGCGTAGCTTTTTGTATTTTGTTATTTGTAGCTAACAGTTGGCATATGATAATATGCTTATTGTATATTAGTATAACATGCAGGTGTATAATGCAGATTTTGAAAGTTATGATTTCTGTAGAATGTTAAAAATTTATTGTTTGCTTATAAAACCTGTGAAACCATATTAGGAAGCATTACTAGTAAAAACTGGTAAAAGAAAATTTCAGTTGTAGGTGGTTTTAGTGGATGAGTCCTTACCTCCCAGAAACAGTAATATTCTACTTGGTATTACATTACTTGGTGTTTGCTACTCTTTAGATATTTAAACAAAGCTCTGGACCACTAATTATGCCAATTTGTAGGTTCCAATCACTTGTGAGCTCTGGAGCTCTGAATCCTTCAGTGGTGGTAGCTTTTGGTGAGTGAGAATTACCTTTTATAGGTAGAAAATAGTTACCTAGGAGGTTGTGAGTGATTGTGTGCTGTCACAAGTATTTGAAACCTTCCTGTTTCTTCACCTTCCAAGAGAAAAAATGTAGATATTTTAATGAAGGTCCTTTAAATAGCAAAAGCATGCCATTCTCTGTAGAACCTAAAGTATTGTCATAGTGTTTGAATCAAACATTAAAATTACAGCAAATAAAAAATAAATAAAACTTTAAAACTATTCACTTCCTGGAATAAAAAAGTATTATGTGAAAAGACATACTGAAATGATGCACAAACTTTAATGCCTGACTACATGGGCTCAATTACCTCTTTCCTGGCTGTGTGACCTTGCTGGGATGAGAAGGCCTCTCAAATGCTATTCAACAGAGTAAACTAGCTAAAAAATGGAAATAGGCCAGGTGTGGTGGCTCACACCTGTCATCTCAGCACTCTGGGGGCAGAGGCAGGAGAATTGCTGTGAGGTCTAGGCTGGCCTGAACTACAAAAGTGAGACCCTGTCTCAGAAAAGAAAGGAAGAAAGGAGGAAAGGGAGGGAGGGAGGGAGGGAAGGAAGGAAGGAAGGAAGGAAGGAAGGAAGGAAGGAAGGAAGGAAGGAAGGAAGGAAGGAAGGAAGGAAGGAAGGAAGGAAATGTAAATAGTCTCTGTTCTGTCTCCAGCACAGAATAAACATAAATACGTATTTGTTTAAATATAACCTGGAGTTGTGGCTCAATTTAAGAGCATTTGTCAAGCAAGACAGAGGCCCTATTTTGATCCCTAGCACTGAAAAAAATCTAGGCATAAGAACAAAAACAATGCTCACTGCTACCTACATACTAATATAACTTTTTAAAAAAATAAATTGAAGTTATTGGTACATTTTAAGTATACAATATGATCACAGTTCTCATTCAGATTCTGTACCTCTACAAGACATATCTTGACTCCTATTTTCCCCATTGCCCCATCCACACTTCAACTCCCCAGCCCCATATACATAAGCTTTGTTTTCGTTTTGTCCTTTTTTCCATCATATTTTTTCTTTTCCTTCTTTGCTTTCCCCTGCCTCCCCAATTCCCCTAACCCTCATTTCCCCTTTCCCTGAGTATTTTCTCACTATTTCACAGTACCTGTCATATATTTTGGATATCATTTACACCTTCAGTTTCTCACACCAGAGAAACAATATGGTATTTTCACATCTGTGTCCTATTTCACTTGAGTATGGCCTCAAGGTGCATCCAGTTAGCTATATGTCTCTAATTCATTATTCTTTATGGCTGAGTAGTAGTCCACTTTATTTAAAACACACACACACAGAGGCTTTAGTTGATGTGCATTTGTGCTGTTTCCAAGATTTAGCTATTTCAAATGCTGCCATAAACATGAGTGCACATATGCTGTGGTATGCTGCTTTTAGTTCTTTAATAAATATACCCAGCAAAGAAATAGCAGGGTCAAATGGGACCTCTAATCCTAGCTTTCTGATAAATCTCCACCCTAATTTCCACAGTCCATAATACTTTTGTTAATCGTGCAAGTCATCAGACTGAATATTAACTTTTAAAACTACAAAGGTCAGCTTCAACAAGATTCTTTTAATACAACTTTACAACTTTAAGTCCAGCCTGACAACTTGAAAATACACCGCCTCAAAAAACTTACTGGGGGTTGCGGGGAAACACACTAGAGATGCAGCTCAGTGGTAGAATATCCCGTTTTTTTGCCTTAGTACTGACAGGGGGAAAAGACTCCCTTTTTAGTGACTTGCCATTAGTCAAATCAAACTGCTTCTAACAATTTTCCATGAAAAGAACAACATACACAATGAATATACAAAATTCCAAAAGGTCAAATCCAACTTTTGATTCTCTAGAGAAATGTATAAAGCAGTTCAGCTGGGAACACACTGAGACAGAACACAAAGTAACGGAAATGCCACTTTAGCCACCAAAAGAACAGGAAAAGCAAATACTAAACCTTTAAAACTCTTTAATGCTACTACTTCTTAGTAGGGCTCTAACTTCTTGCCAAGAATCCTTTATTTTTCTTACTATTGTCATTTTGAGAAATGGTGAAATTAAACTCTATGAAAATGAATAAAATAGACAGCTTTCTGTGTACTACATTATGGTGAACTTTCACATTAAATATTCTAAATTATGGTAAAGATCAAAATAAATTTTATTTAGAGCAATTCTGATGATTCAAACAGTTTTTTGTTTTGGGGGTTTTTTTTTTGAGACAGGGTCTCGTTTTCCAGTTCAGGCTGGCCCTTAATCACTATGTACTCCAGACAAGCCTCGAACTCACAGCAATCCTCCTGTCTCTGCCTCCTGAGGGCTGGGATTACAGGCATGAGCCACCAGGCCAGGCTCAAATAGATTTTTTTTTATTAGTGTATTTTAAAACATCAAAATGTTTCATACAGCTAAGGCATGGTGGCTCACACCTGTAATCCCAGCTCATGGGAGGCAGTGGCAGGAGGATTGCTCAGTTTGAGGCTTGCCTGGGCTACATAGTGAGTTCAGGTCCAGCCTGAACTACAAAGCAAGACCCTGTCTCAAAAAAAAAAGTTTCATACAAATGCTTCATACATCATATGACAGAAAGTAACCAAATCACTATGAAATACTTCTCACCTCCCTGCCATTAAATTCAAAAACACTTGGAATTTATCCAGGGATATAAAATACAGACAAAAATTTAAAAGCATAAATGTTATGTCTAACATAAAGCATTTCTTAAATGAACCCACCAGTGAAGTGTAATTACATAGATGTTTTAGAACACATTTGCTAATTACAAATAGGATAGCTACGAAAATGGGTAAATGTTATTTCTCTCTTTTATAATACACATGACAGTTGGCACTATTTCTGTGAGTTCCGTATCTCTGAATTCAACCAACCTCAGATCAAAATATTTAGAGAAAAGTAACTGTGTCTATAATGTACATGTATGGACTTTTCTTGTCATTATTTCCTAAACAATACAAGTATTTAGATAGCACATACATTATATTAGGTATAAGTAATCTAAATTTAAAATATATAAGAAGTAAGTTATAAGCGAATTTATGCCATCTTAAGGGACCCGAGCATCTATAGATTTTGCTACCTATAGAGAGGATACCATGCTTGAAAAATTGAAATCTTTCACATATAAACGCTGTTTTTTGTACCTTAATTAAGGGTGCCATTAGAGGGCTAAGGAAAAACAGAAATCATGTTTGTTGTTATACTACGTTTTGAGTTTAACGCCAACAGGGATACTTGTTAATGCTTTACCTACTAATTTTTTTTTTTTTGCTTTTTGGAGACAGAGTCTCGCTTTGTAGTTCAGGCTGGCCCTGAGCTCACTATGGTGCCCAGGCAAGCCTGCCGCGAACTCAGCAATCCTCCCGTCTCTGCCTCCCAAGTGCTGGGATTACAGGCGTGAGCCACCACGCCCAGCATTATATGTGGTAACCGGGGATCGAACTCAGGTCCTTACGCGAGGCAGGCGCCGGAACCACTGAGCTAACCCTCCGGCCCTTTACCTACTAATTCTAACAAAGGAACAAAAAACACCTTTCTCCAACATATGTAATGCATAAATTAACACAGAGATTAAAATAATCACTTCTTAATACAGAAAGACCTTGAGTAGAAAGTGCACAGAAAATACCCCCACAGTCTAAGAGCTTATAGGGAAAAGAGTAATTCGAAGAACATTTTTACTAAATGTTTGTTTTTAATTGAAATTGTTTTTTCATTTGGTTCAAGAGAACTAAGCTTTTACTGTTAAACAAAATACTTCAAAGAGAAAAAAATTACTTGAAATGACATATTTCTGTGTTAAAGCATAAAGGTAAACATGTCAATACCAAGAACTGTTTGGGAGTCTACGATTTTCTCAAAGCAAGATATGTGGGGAAAAAAGTGTTTAGTAAATCACTCATTGGAGAGACTTTAAATTTCTAAGTTTCAAGGAAATTTTAACAACAAAGGCAAATGTATTTTGAAGTATCACTAAAAAGATATGGAGGTACCTATTTATGCAGGTTTTTAAAATTTTTTTTTTAAAAATTACCACTACATCCAAGCTCTAAAAACATAAGTTCTTGTAATATATACCTCAGTGATAAAGAAAAAGATCTACAAATGTGAAATTATCCTCAAAATCTAATCCCAGTTAGCCTCTGCAGTAGCATTTTGAGAAGCAATTAACGTTTATAAAACCACAGGCAAATATACCTCTCTAACTTTAACCAACCTATTTTCTAATCTTTGTAGGAATTTGTCAAGACTTACAGCTACAATTTGAATATACAACCTTTACAAAAACTTTTAAGAAATGCATCGTTATAATTCATCATTGTGAGAGAAGTGGAAGATAGTTCACAAAGATAGTTTTTTCTCCCCCTTCCATACCAAAAAAAAAAAAAAAAAAGGACAACAAAGTGTCCTAGTCTTTGAAGGGATGCCAACAGTTGAAACGTCTAAATACCAGATAATTTTAAAAATCACTTAAGGCTTCACAGTGCACTTTAAAGAATTTGCAGTTTGTAAGAGTGTCACTATTTAAATATATTCACCATATTCTAACAGGCAAAGACTGGTCGTTAAAAAGGTGTTTCCCTATCACAGAGAACCAGAGTATTGATTTTTATAAAACTACCCCACAGCAAAGGAAGAAATCACAATGAGTAAGTTGGTCTGTAGCAACAATTTATTCTAAAAGCACTTCATGAGCCAAGTATCTTGCAAGAATTCATTTTGTACAGTTTTTAAGTGCAAACCTTACAGTCAGAGTCCAAGTGAGAAATCAAAACAAGGCTGACAGTAAATTCCCTTTCAGAACATGCTCACTCTTGCTTCAGAGTACAGCCAAATAACTTTCTTGTATGATTAAAGTCAGTTACGCTAATGTGTCCAGCAGTTAGTTAAAAAGGGAACTTAACATCTGTGCCTATTTCCCTACTTCTCCCTAAAAAGTTCCGGCTCAGAGCACCACTGACTCAAGGTTTGAGTGATCCACTGAGCTTCGTACCCTGAGGTAAAGCTGCTTAAAGAAAAAAGAAGTGGCTCCCAGGTTTAAAAAAAAAAAAAAAAAAAAGGGAGGAGTTCCATTAATTGTATCTAAATTAGCAAATGAAGTAACACTATACCCTATAAGAAAAGTTAGTTCCCCAAAAGATAATCAGGATAAATAGAAACGTATCCAAACTGAAACACAGACTCATCTCTTTACCAATTTTTTAACAGATCTATGTTACTATACGTAAGTTTATAATCCATTTTGAATCCCGAGTGTCCAGGTTTCACATAAAAACTTCCAAGTTCAAACCGTCAAGGGTAACATTCCAGGAACTGGTACAACACCAGCATCAGCAGTCTTTTTCCCCACATCCGTATTTGAATTTTTAAAAAGGCAAGGGGTGCTGACACTCACAACTCACTCGAGGCAGAAGCACAGCAATACAATGATTAAATTCCACCAAGGGCAAATAAAAACATCAAACTTTCAAAAAGCGTTCCCTACACCAACCTGAATCCTTACATTTTTGTACTCCCTGCGAAGAAGATAATGCAGGCTAAAGTCGGGTGACCAGGAATGACAATGAAAAAGAAAATGAGTTGAAATAACTGAAGCTACGGAAGCAAAGAAAGGTAACCGAAAGGGAGGAAAGATGGAAAAGGACATCGAGATGGACGGGGAAAAGCATAGCACAGCAAGAAGCGGGAACCACTTCAAAGGCGGCGGGGTACGGACCTGGTCCACAGAGTTCGGCGTCCGCCGAAACCCGAAAAGGACTAACGGGGAAACAATGGGGGGCCAGGCTGGGAGACGCTCGGGCCAGGGCAGGGAGGCGGCCCGGGCAGGACGGACGGAAGGAAGGACAGAAGGCTGCGGTGTACAGGGCAGAGAGCGGGAGGCGGAGGCAGGGCGGCCGGGGTACGGCGGCGCCGCGGCTGGGGGCGAGGGTCCCCGCGGCCCCGGAGGACGGGCTGGGCCGCCGGGGGCTGCGGCAGAGGCGGAAAAACCGAGGCCGCGAGGTCGGGTGTGATGAAAGCAAAGGGATCGGCCCGAGCGGCACCGACCCGCCGTGCCGACGGCGCGCAGGGAGGGCAGGGGCGGCTGGACGCAGCCGGAGAAGAGGCCGAGGGCTCACTCACAGTCCAGGTGCTTTTTCTTGGGGCCCATGATCTCGTGGGTCGTGGCCTTGCATACTGTCTTGGATACCGCGGAGCCGGTGACGCTGTGCTGGGCGGCGGTGATGCGGTCCGTCAGGCTCTGGCCGGACATCGCTGCGGCCCCCCGCCCCCGCTCAGCAGCCGGCGGGGCCCGGGACCCCCGAGCGCCGAGGCCCCACCGCGCCGCACCCCTGCCGCCGGCTCCTCGCCCGCCTGCCGGCCCGGGCGGAGCTCAGGCCGCGCGCGGCCACCCGGCCCGGGAGAACGGCTCGCGTCCCCTCGCGGGGTCCGACCCGACGGCGGGCACTGCCTCGCCCCCGCCTCAGCTCGGCCCACCCCTTCCCCGGTCAGCTGGAGCCGGGCAGGGCAAGAGGGACAGGCAGCCGCAGGAAAATGGCGGCGCCAGGCTCCTCCTCGGAGCTTTCCGGGCTGCCCCGGGTCACGTGACGCGGGCGCCGTCCCTCCCCCTCCCCCTCCCCCCGCCCCTTCCCGTCCCCTTCCTCTCCGGCGCCCGCCCTCCGCTCGCTCGGCGAGGGAAGAGCGGGGCGGCGCCCGCGCGGGACGTGACGGACCCCGGCCGGCGGGCGCAACAGGAGGCCGCCCGCAGGGAGCGCGCGGCCGGCCGCGTCACGTGGCCTCGGCGGCCAACAGGTCGCCTCGGGCGGGGCTCGGGGGTCCCGGGGGCGCCGCGCTGGACGCTCGCCGGGCGGGGGACTGCGCCCCGTCTGCACCCCACCTGGAGGGTGTCCCCGTGTCTGTGGCTGAAACCGCGGCTTGACGCAGAGGAGCTGCAGCCGCCTGCGGAGCCGCTGAGGAGGGAAGAGCGGACACCGGCTCCCCGGGCTTTGCCGGGAGACGCCCCCAGAGCCCTCCTTCTGGCTTAGGATCCGGGGCGCCTATTTTTTGAACTTGTCAGCAGGCCTCTCTCTACTGTGAAACTTGAGAAGCTCTCCTATTTACCCCAGAAAGGTTCTCTTTTTCCCTTTTTCTTAGAGAGGCTTGGAAGTGTCACCTGGTTTTGTTTATCCCGGAGAACTTGACTTGTCGCTGCCAGCCTAAATTTAGATACTAACCAGCCAGTGTTCATTCTCCAGGGTGTCAGATGGGACAGGAAACACATAGCTTCCCTGGAATTTGAAAAGGGAAGTAGTAGGGTGATGTCAACACGATGAGCTTGACCCTACAAGGCTGACTGCTGTGGTGATTAAAGGGCCAGACCATAGAAGGAAGCGAGAGGGGTGGGAAATGGAGAAGTCTCATTCAAAGATTCAGACATCAGAACCTGCCATCCCCCCTGGTGTAGCCTTTCTTCTCTCTGGCCTCTTTCTCTCACTGGGCAAGCCAGGTTTCCATGGAAAGATAGTAACACTGTCTTGTGACATTTTAGGGAACTATGTCCTGAGTATGGGTTCTGTGAGAACCAGCGGATCTATTAACAAAGCCATTTAAAATGTTATCAGTGTCCTACATTTAACCCAGAATTAGGAATAAATTTAAAATTCGCTGAATGTTAAATTACCATCATAATCAGATGTAATCTTGCTAGCTTCAACTGAAATGCGAACATACTCAGAAAATCTGTGTACACCATCTGCCAAAGAAAGCCAGAGTTCTGTGCTTCAATCTGGTGACTTTCAAAAGATGAAAAGCCATTAGGTATTAATATTGTACCTGTCATATCAGGAATTTAACGGTCGCCTCTCATTTCCCTTCTCTCTCACGCACACACAACCCTTCTTCACTAAGGCTGGTGAAATTCTGCAGCACCATGCTTTTGCCAAGAACTAACAGTTCTTAAACCAGCAAGCTTCATTTTTGTCAAACCAGCCTCAAATTTCACAAAACTGTAATGACTTCATTATATCTGAAGTCTTTTGTGGTTTGTTAACCATGGAATCACCCCAGTCTCAGGACATATCAATCATCATTGCTACTCTTTAGCTTCTCCTCTTCATCAGTAAGGGTGGCCTGAGCCTCTGTGCTGATAAACCAAAATGTCAGGTCAATCCTAGGATAGTCTAACAATCAAGAGCTAATTTTTTATACTTTAGACAATTTAAAATTTATTCCTAAGCGTATAGCAGGAAGCACACTTTTGACAATCTATGGAAACTTTGCTAAAAAATTATTTCAATATTTCAAATAACTTCATGTCAGTTTTATGCAAATAATTGTGAACATATTTACTGTATTAACTAACTTCTGTTAGAAATATCACTGTACTTTTTTCAAGAATAAAGTTTCAAAGTGCCTAACATAAACATTTAGCGATTGTTGTAGATGTTTATGTATAGTTATGAAACTGAAAAAAATTGAGATATTAAACTGGAAAATTATTCTAAAGATAGGAATTACTAATCTACCTTATTTATTTGCTTAAGTCTCCTCTGTGTTCCAGTATCCTTTGTCTATTCAAAAAATATTTACACCTGAAACCCTACAGATTCTCCAGATTAACTACAGGCAAAATGTCTTTGTTCTTGTCTACCATCCCACATCCTTAATCCATATGGATCCTCTGTTTTGTTTCTTATTTCTATTAAAGGCCTTACTACCTTCAGAGATTCCCAAAAAACAAAGCTATGATTAATTCTAAGCTTTCCATCTCATTTACCTCAACTACCTCGATCTACTAAAATCTGATTCAGCTCTCTTTTAACACTACTTAGGCCTTATTTTCAGCCTTTATGATTTTTTTAATGCCTAAATTATAGTAATTTATTAGTTGGTTTCTGTCTCTTACACCTCAATCCTCTAATCGAGAGCTTCTTAAACCTAAAATAATATTATCATTTGTTTACACTAAAATCCTCCAGTGCGCTATATGGCTTAAATGTGTCCCTAGATATGAAACCCCCCCCAGTTAATAACTTAGAGAATCCCCCATATAACAGTGTTGGTCAGTGGGACCTCATAGGAGATTTGGGGGTCATAAAGACTCCTACTTTATCATTGGATCAATGCTGAATATAAAAGGGCTTGAGGCTCCAAATTCATACCTGCTTTTAACTGTCTGCCCTAGAATAACACAGTAAGAAGGCCCTCACCAGACACCAGGCCTTCAGTGTTGGACTTTCCAGTCTCCAAAACTGTGAGCCAATAAATTTATGTTTATTATGTTATTCAGGCTGTACTGATCTAACTATAGCAGCAGACTAAGACAAGGACTACCGTCATCATGCTTGAGGCTAAAATTCAGGACCAACAGTCTAGGATATAGAAGTCTTGAGGTTCATTCCTTCTTGTTCCTTACATGCACTCCACCAATAACCTATTATTTACCATACTTCGAAGTACCATGCTGTTTTGCACCCCATTAGGCAGGCAGTGATCTCCTTTTGCTACCTGATGATATCTATACATCTTTCTGTGATTAACTTATTTTACTAACGGAGAGATATCCTAAGAACAGTAGCAGTTATCCCCAAGCTAATGTTGTGACTGAAACATAGTAGGCACACAGTAGAATAATGTTACAATGAATAAATGGAAACAAATTATCCATTTGGATACACCATCCCTCCAAATCTTTCAATTAATAATATCTGCCTGCTTGTTCACAAATATTATAGACCATCCCATAATTACTTCCCTGGAATATAATCATACTCAGTACTTTGTTAATTTATTCTTTCAAAATACCTACTCTGTATCAGGCACCTTCTTAGGTGATAAGTACTTTTGTAATACTTTACCTTTGGAAACCAATTAATTCTCTACTTTGACATGAAGGCATTTTTGCTCTTACTTTACAAATGAATAGTCTAAAACCAGAAGGAAACAACGTGAATGCACATACCATTTCCTACTCTCTCCAAACTAAAAGTTATATAATGTAAAGAAGCATATGGCCCAGGGCATAGGGCAAGTTTTTTAACATCCCCCACGCACTAGGAATACAACATCATTTTTTTTTTTTTTTTTTTTGCTTTTTGAGACAGGGTCTCGCTTTGTAGTTCAGGCCGGCCCTGAGCTCACTATGGTGCCCAGGCAAGCCGCCGCGAACTCAGCAATCCTCCTGTCTCTGCCTCCCGAGAGCTGGGATGACAGGTGTGAGCCACCACGTCCGGCATTGTGGTATGCGGTGTTGATTGTTGGTGGGCGTGTCTCCACGCCCAGCATTATATGTGGTTACCGGGGATCAAACTTAGGTCCTTGTGCTTGCGAGGCAGGCGCCGGAACCACTGAGCTAACCCTCCGGCCCTACAACATCATTTTTAAAATTTAACTTACAGGGCCGGAGGGTTAGCATCATTTTTAAAATTTAACTTACAGGGCCAGAGGGTTAGCTCAGTGGTTCCGGCGCCTGCCTCGCAAGCGCAAGGTCCTGAGTTCGATCCCGGTAACCACATATAATGCTGGGCGTGGAGACACGACAATCAATGCCGCATACCACAATGCCGGACGTGGTGGCTCATGCCTGTCATCCCAGCACTCGGGAGGCAGAGACAGGAGGATTGCTGAGTTCGCGGCGGCTTGCCTGGGCACCATAGTGAGCTCAGGGCCAGCCTGAACTACAAAGCGAGACCCTGTCTCAAAAGCAAAAAAAAAAAAAAAAAAATTTTTAACTTACATTACAATAACTCCATAAATTATCATGCCTAATACAGAGAAACAAACAAGCCTTAGAACTTCCCAGATCCCACAGATTGTAATTGGCACAAGCAAAAGTTAAGAAATCATTCTCTTTCTATTACTTTTATTCTGTTCCTTTAGCTAGTTCTTGAAGCAACTGCCAATACAGATTAAATTCATTCAACAAATTGTTCTTGCCTCTGTACAATGAGCTAGACTTTGCAAGATGTTACAACATAATAGTGTGCAAGACAAACAGTTGCTATTCTTAGACGTTTAAAAATCTTTAAGTAGCAACAGAAGAGAAAATACGTGGGAAGAAAAGGGGTACTGTACCTGAGGAACCCTAATGTCTTGCTAAAAAGTAGGAAAACAGGAGGAAAAAAAAGGAACACAAAATGGACGAGAATTTTTCCACTTATTATTACACTTAAACCCATTCCCAAATCCAGAATCTATTAGTTCTTAGACATTTAGCTTTATATTCTTGAGGTTCTATTAATTAAGCTTATATGAACACTTAGAAACCCCTTTCTCCAACACTTTTCTGTGTCTGCCCTTCTTGATGGGGCCAAATTAGTAAAAGTTTACCTTATATCACCATTCAAAAGAGCAAGGGCATTTTCTGGCAGTAACTGTTCCATTTCCAACTGTGAGGAACAATGTTCTCAGCACATGTACTTGTGATAATGATAACATGTTATTATTTCTTGCTTGCTTACTGTGTATCAAACGCACTACATGCAGTGTCTCTTTCACCCTAGAACAGCTTCATGACCTTCAGAGGCAGAGACACCTTGTATTCATTCAACTTTTCTTTTCTTCCTGAGCACACAGACTGTACTTTCCAGCCACCTTTATAAGCATGTAACTGACTTCTCACCAAAAGAAGGGACAGAAATGATGAAAGCCATTAAATTCATAGCCCAAAACACCTTGAAGACCTCCCACACACACTGCACATTCTTTTTCTTTCCCTACTTACTAGCTGAACATAGACGTCAAAACATCTAAAGGAGTTTAAACCACAAAGCGGAAGAAGCCTGGGGTCACAAAGGAATCCTTAGAAAAGGACCAGGGGAATAGCTTAGCAGCGTGGCACCTGTCTGTCAAGCACAAAGCCCTGAGTTTGCTTCCCAATAAAACAAAACAAAAAACAAACAAGTGAGTCCTTGGAGAAGCACAGCCCAGGAGAGCTGTGCGACCAATAACACTGATAGTAAATTTTACTTGCTTTGTTAAGTGATGCTTCCGAAATTTTAATGTTTTCTGTGATAATTAGCTACCCTGCCTAATGTACTTCTTTTCTCCTCATTTTACCGATAGAGAAATAGAAGTTTAGAAAAAGTTAAGTAATTGGCTTTTGTGTGCTCAGTTATAAGGTAAGAAAACTAAGATTAGATCTCAGGTGTCTCTAAATAAAAAGCCCAGGCTGTGACTCCTTGAGGTTCACATAAACTATTTAATGTACTTCTAAAATTTTTATGGAAGTTCTATATGGTCCTTTCATATATACTACTTCAATTAACATGGCTCCAAAGGCAATCAGAGCAACAACTTTTTCTTTTTTTTTTTTTTTTTTTTTTTTTTTTTTTTTTGAGACAGGGTCTCACTTTGTAGTTCAGGCTGGCCCTGAGCTCACTATGTAGTCCAGGCAAGCCTCGAACTCAGCAATCCTCGTGCCTCTGCCTCCCGAGTGCTGGGATTACAGGCGTGAGCCACCACGCCCGGCACTGTGGTATGTGGTATCGATGGCTGGTGGGCGTGAGTCTCCATGTATGTGGTTACCGGGATCGAACTCAAGGCCTTGTGCTTGCGGTTGTGAGGCAGGCGCTGGAACCACTGAGCTAAATCTCCGGCCCAGAACAACGTCATTTTTATCCAGCTCTAACTCCTCCCAGGCTTTCCTCTCAGATAGATTAATTTCATATTTTCAATATGACATAATGTATTTGGACCTTGTAAAGCTGTTCAGAGATGATATGTAGACTGGTTATTAATTATAATCCTTCCCTTAAAATGGAGCATTAATCAAACTTTGACCTCAAATCATCACAAACTTTCCAATTAAAAAGCAAAATTTAAATGAAATGCTAAAATATGTGAGATAAGTTTTTCTCTACAACTGGAGGCTGAATCAAGTAAAAATCAATTCAGTAATACAACATTGGACTATGAAAGATCAAAGGTTTAATGTTGAAATTAAGATATTATAATCGGGCCGGAGATTTAGCTCAGTGGTTCCAGCACCTGCCTCACAACCGCAAGGCCCTGAGTTCGATCCCGGCAACCACATATAATGCTGGGCGTGGAGACTCACACCCACCAGCAATCAATACCACATACCACAGAGCTGGGCGTGGTGGCTCACGCCTGTCATCCCAGCACTCAGGAGGCAGAGGCAGGAGGACTGCTGAGTTCCAGGCTTGCCTGGGCACCATGGTGAGCTCAGAGCCAGCCTGAACTACAAAGCGAGACCCTGTCTCAAAAAAAAAAATTATAATCAAAAGGTATCAATAAAGTAAAAGATTTATTAATTTATGAGACAGTGGGAGAAGTATTGGATATAGAGTCATGGCTCTGAACTCAGGTTCAGAACTGGGAATTTATCCAGTTTCCTCATCTATAACGCAAGGATATTAGTACGTATCTTCTAGATTTCCTCAGGGTTGAAATAATGTATACTAGTCCAATGTTCAACACGACTGTCATTCAGTCAATAAGTCAATAATCGCTCAATGTGCTGTGAACACTCTGCTAGAGAGAAGAATTACTCAAAATATTAACCGTTTCTCAAATAATATGAAAGAGGTATTTTGTTAAGTATTATAAGTATAAAAAAGGGACACCTAGTTCCCCTTGAATGGATCGGTGAAGATTTCCCAGGGCCACATACACTGAGCTGACTCTTGCTTTGTATTTTGAGAGGAGGTTTTGCTCCATTGCCCAGCTAATCTGGAACTTATAAATTCAAGTAATCTTCTCATCTCAAGCCCACAAAGCATGCACAACCATACTTAGTTTTAAGCTGAATCTTGAACAACGATCAGGAATTATGAGGGATATAGAAGCAACTGGGAGTGGGAGAAACCACACATTCCAATGAATAAGCTATTCAAGAACTGCATATAGTTGCACGTGGCTGGAACACAGAGTGTATGTATGTGGTTTTGAGACAGGGCCTTGCTATATCACTAAATTGCCTGCTGGCTAAAAACTGGAGATCCTCCTGTTTTGACTTCCTGTAGTACTGGGATCACAGGCGTGAACTGCCATGCCCTGCTATGCAGGTGACTCTTAAATTACTTTTATGCTGGAGTTGAAATTAGAAGTCCCCAGACATACTGATTTTTTTAGTTGCTTATGAGACACTCACATAGGTTAAGATACCAAAGGATATAAATGTAAACTGGAGATATATATCCAAACAATATGAATACACAAATGTTCATGAAATCATACAATGTATGAGGGTAATCTGGAAGCCAGCTATATACAGTCCTGGGGAATTCCAGTATTAAAAAAAAAAGCACACAATTTTGAACAAGCACTGAAAAGACAGTTACTTTCTGATAAAATAAGGTTTTTCCTGCTACCTTGTTATTGCTCATATAAATGTATCAAAGTTCATTACCTTTTACTCTTTAACACCTACACCTCCCACACCCCAATTAACTAAAGCGATTATATTACATAATCTGCTCATTTGGGGGCAATTTTTTAAATGTAGACATTTTAACAGTAGAATATTTCCAACTACCTTTTTAAATAAAGTGCTATAGATTGCTTAATGAATTACTTGTTTAAATATATCGCTTTAAAACAAAGATATTTTATTTGGGGTGACTAGAGAAAAATTGAGTACCAATTCTAAACTTCCAAAAGCAGGATTAAAATTTTAGAAGCTGGAAGATTTCAGGAAACAGTAACATTTTTACATGCTACTGTAAAGGCAAGGAGGACACGTCTGCCAAACTTTATATTATAATTAAATCACTTTGTACTGACATAGCTTTACTTAGGAGAATGTTTGTGAGGATTTTTTAATCAGATAAAAATAGGCCTGCTGTTTTCTCTATACCAATTAACATAGTTGACATTTAGCCAGATCTGCACTGGACGCAGCAGGAGATGTACAGTTTGTCCTGATTCTGTGGGAAACGACAAATGCAAGACTTGGCACAAGAAAAAATATGTGAACCCAAAAACCGTTGTCAGATATAGCAAGTCACATTAATTAAATTGATTTACTGAAGGTCAGTCTATGCTTTCCAGAGAACCAAGCAGGAAAGAAGATAGTCTGGAGAACTAATAAACATTAGAGACTCTAAGTTTAACTACTAATACTATATGTTATTAAATAAACATATTTAGTTGAAGACATTTTGTTAGAGCTTGATTAGATTTTCAAATTTTCTTTCTGTGAGTTTGATTAAAAAAACTGGTAGTGGCTCATACACAGCATGTAAAGACATGTTAAAAATAATTTTTGCAGAGAAAAACTACTCAGAAATTTCCAGCCTAATTCCTACATTTATAGACAAAAAAACGTTGGTCCCAGAGATGCTAAAGTCACACTTTTATCAAGTTGCATGGATATACATTGCCCTCCAGAACTTCTGCCACATAGCCTGTGGCTCACGGATTCAGTCCTTTAAAGGTATATGCAAACCACAGTAACATTTCAAATCATGAGAATACTTGAAAAATAGTTCATTCTGGTTCACTTAAAATTCTGCATAACTAATATTTTGAAAGAAAAGTACTTTTATAGTTACAACTTCATTTTTAATATATAGATTCTTAAATGTTTTTCTAAAATATCTTCGCACATAGTCCCACCTTTGTAAGTAGTAGGTTGAAAACATGAAATTGCTGATGGCAGATATCTTTAATGACAAAAATATTTCATGGGAGCTGGAAATTTAGCTCAGTGGTTCCAGTGCCTACCTAGCAAGCGCAAGGTCCTGAGGTCCATCCCTGGTAACCACATACAGCAGTACCGGGCATGGTGACTCACGCCCACCAGGAATCAGTACCACATACCACAATGCTGGGCATGGTGGCTCATGCCTGTAATCTCAGCATTCAGGAGGCAGAGGCAGGAGGATTGCTGAGTTCAAGGTTTGCCTGGACTACACAGTGAGCTCAGGGCCAGCCTGAACTACAAAGTGAGACCCTGTCTCAAAAAAAAAAAAAATTCATATGACTGAACGGAAAGTATGAAACTAAACCAAGTTGAATATTTGAATAACAAATAACATGTGCTAGTATAAATTCATTATTCCAGTGAGGATTTTATATTGTTTGATATAATAGCTCCACATAAAGATGGTTCTGGTGACTATGTAGAAAATAGTCTGGCTCCAGAAATATACTGAAAAATTTGAGACTAGTCCTAGCCAGTCTCCAAGATGGGCCTTGGAGATTCGTCTCCTAGTATTTATGCCCTTGTACACATAGGGGTGACACATGCAAACAACAGAGTGAAGAACTGGTGGTATGTGACTTCTGAGGCGAAGGTCATAAATGAGACTGCAGTTTCCAATTTGCTCTTTCTTGGTTTATTCACTCTGTCAGAATGTAACTACCATGTTACAAGAATACCCAGGTCTCTGGAAAGGTCTACATGTCAAAGAATGAAGGAATCCTGCCAAGATCTCGCGCTAACTTGCTAGCCTTGTGAACAAGTTGTCTTAGAAGCATATCGTCTAACACCATAGTTGAGCTCGCAGAAGCCCTGACCAACAGTTTGATTGCAGCCTCCTGAGAGACTGTGATCCAGAACCACCCAGCTAAGCTGTTCCCAAATTCCAGCCTGCAAAAAGGATGTAATATAATTTTTGTTTTAAGCCACCAATTTGGGGGATAATAAGTTACTATTATAGGGCTTTTAAAAAATAATGTAAGATGTTTCTTGGCTTGTGGCTGCCTCACTCCACCCCCTGCCTCTCTTTTCACATGGCTTTCTCTTTCTGGATAATCCAGGATAATCTCGTATCTGTACTCACAATTTTAATTTTTTAATTTCTGTCATGCTAGAGACTGAACCTCAATCCTCCTGTACTATATGCACTCTACCGCTGAACTATATATACTGTTAGCCCTTAATCTTTTTAATTTGATCATATCTGAAAAGACTTTTCTTCCAAAAGGATACATTTATGGGTTGTAGGGTGTGGACATATCTTTTCAGCCCACACTTTACTAAGTCTTTTAACTTCATTCCTTCCTTCCCCCTCCTATTCCTCACACCATTGCAGTTGCTTCATTGATTAAAAAAAAAACAAGGTTGGGCCGGAGATTTAGCTCAGTGGTTCCGCTGCCTGCCTAGCAAATGCAACGTCCCTGGTAACCACACACAAGGATATGATATTGGGCGTGGTGACTCACGCCCACCAGCAATCAGTACCATACCCCACAATGCTGGGTGTAGTGGCTCATGCCTGTAATCCCAGCACTCAGGAGGCAGAGGCAGGAGGATTGCTGAGTTCGAGGATTGCTGAGTTCGAGGCTTGCCTGGGCTACATAGTGAGTTCAGGGCCAGCCTGAACTACACAGCGAGACCCTGTCTCAAAAAAAACAAAACAAAACAAAACAAAACAAACAAACAAAAAAAAACAGAAAACAACCCAAGGTTATATACTGCTAGGAATACTAGGAAGAAAAAAAAAACAGCATTTTATTTGTTTCAAAATGTATTTTTTGTAGCTCATGTGTTTTTCATAGACCTATGAAGGCCCCACTGAGTGAAATCTCCAGCCCTGTAAAGGTCCTTTTTACTCCATTCCGAGGATAATTACTGGCCTCACTCCACGTTGCTCTATGAAACCCTTTTTGTGGCTTCATACAAGACACCAATCTCTCTACTTTGATCCTCAATATCACTTGTTCAGAATTCTTTTAGTATCTATTCTCTAATTACTTCAAGTATGCATCGCCTATCTATTCAATTAGATAAAATAGATTGTAAAGTCCACATCTTTACTCATCCTGGATCTCCTCCCTTCAACACTGCTGGAGCGTGTGTCATGAATATCATTACACATTTATTGACTCGCCAAATTAATGGAAACATTTTTTTTTTTTGAGACAGGGTCTCGCTTTTGTAGTTCAGGCTGGCCCTGAGCTCACTAAGTAGCCCAGGCAAGCCTGGAACTCAGCAATCCTCCTGTCACTGCCTCACGAGTGCTGGGATTACAGGCATGAGCCACCACGCCCGGCACTGTGGTGTGTGGTATTGATGGCTGGTGGGCGTGAGTCGCCACGCCCAGCATTGTATGTGGTCCCTGGGATCGGGATCGAACTCAGGGCCTTGCGGTTGCGAGGCAGACGCTGGAACCACTGAGCTAAATCTCCAACCCAATGGAAACATTTTTAATGTACTTTTTTTCTTCCTTGAAAATCCCTTTGTCTTAGAAACCATTCATTATTTGAGAACATCATATAATGATTTCCCACATGGATTCTTTTATTTAAAGCAGCCCCTAAAGGATCATGTGTGGAGGGTTTGGTACCCAAGGTAGCAGAATTTGGAAGGAAGTCTTTTGGAAGGTGGTTGGATTAGGACTATGCTACCCTAAATAGATTAGGATAGATACATAGTTTATGCATAGGCCATATCTGAAATGTCCACCCCTAACATGTGATGGTGAATGGACAATCCATAGAGATCCACATATCATATGTCTAAATATTTAAAAGTCATATCAAGCCACCAAAGTTTTAGAAAGAAACAGCCTACCATCTATCTTGATGAATTTCCTTTCAGTTTTTTCTTTTCTGAATTTCTTTCGTATTTTCTGTCTTGGCATTATATTGTACTCATTCTCAATACCTTAAAAGATTAACAGACAAAATAATTTATGCAAAGTGTTTCAATATATTTTCCATCAAAAGTAAACATAAAAAAAAAATCAAGAGGGGCTGGAGATTTAGCTCAGTGGTTCCAGTGCCTGCCTCGCAAGCGGAAGGTCCTGAGTTCGATCCCTGGTAACCATACACAATGCTGGGTGTGGTGGTTCACGCCTGTCATCCCAGCACTCGGGAGGCAGAGACAGGAGGACTGCTGAGTTCGAGGCTTGCCTGGACTACATAGTGAGCTCAGGGCCAGCCTGAACTACAAAGCGACACCCTGTCTCAAAAAAAACAAAAACAACAACAACAACAAAATCAAGACATAAAAATACTTTGCTGGAAATTTATTCTGATAGAGTAGTCAGAACTATCTTCTGAAATTAAAAAGTGAAAATAATTATTGAATATCAGAGTTTTAAATCAAAATAATTCAAAGAAATATTTTATTTGTATATATTAAGTATTTTAATAAAGAATAAAACTATTTTCTGCTTATACATTTGTTGCCCATTTTGTGGCCAATGTGAAGAGTTGATATCATACTTCATGAGTGTTATGTCTTGCCTATATATTCACACTGAGGCATAATTGTGGGAAGCGGCCTGCTCCAAGCGTCCCTGTCAGGCCTGGAGATCTGCACTGGGTGCTGCATCAATTATTCCTGTAGAGTTAATTATGTGATAGAGGTACTTACTCTTGTTAAGCATTAATAAAAAATAGTGTAAGAAAGTTAGAGATAGGAAAAAGTTTTAAGAAATTTGTAGTTTGACATTTAAAAAACTGATTCCAGACAGCATGTTTATAGTTGAGATCCTTCTCATGTTTGTGCACTGATTTCCTGGATGCTTTGTTCCTGTTTTTCCTCACCTGTAAGATAATATGTAACCATTTTTGTGGCCATGTTGGCCTTTTGAAACAGTGTAAATATAACCTGCTCAGTAAATGGGTACCCGCTCAATATTGACTGAGAGGACCTCCAGAGCCCATTTGTTCTGTCTTCTTTTCTCTACTTAATCCACACCCCTCGACTTCAGGACGCGCTGATCTGTCCAGCAGGCCTGGACACATAATATGAATTACTTTATGTTACAAAATGTTCCTCAGCCACCATGTTCAATAAAATACTACTAGTTCTCTGGAAACACAAATTGAAATGTGAAGAAAAGCCTGAAAATGGATGCTTTTTATACTGCAAAATGATACTGGATTATGCAAAAATCTTCAGCACTCACACTGGAGAGGCAGGATCTGAAAAGTTAGTCTTCTTCTACTGACATACTTCTGTTACGCAAATTCACACAAATTGCTAATGTTCATCTATAAAACTGGCAATGGTACAATCTACAAGACTTTTCAGCATTTAGATACAGTTTCCTTTTACTTACGAGACATAGGACAAGAGATGTAAAGAAGTATTTTTCTGGGTCCTGAATGCTTTAAGAGTGGATGCTTCAGAACATATAGTACTGTGTCAAATCCAGACCTCAAGTGCCAGTGATGCCCATTTGTTACTTTGTAACTTCATGCATTGTAACTTTATGCCCCCTAAAGCTGGGTGCTTCTGCACCAAAAGCTAGTCACTGAAGGCCAGAAATTTATTTACATTGTCAAATGTGATTCTTAAATTAAAAATGAAGTTATTTGTGCTGATACAGCATATTAGGAAAAGTACAGACTCTGGGAAATGATACTTGGGCTCACACCTCATCCTTACTGTTTAGTTTGGTAAGTTACTCCCCCACTGTTTGTCTCTATTTCTGTGTATATGACCTTGAAGGCTAGTTGCAAGCCTTAAATCCATCGGTCTGATCAAATAAAGAACAGATATGGATCATAGCAAGTACTATATGTGTATTACTCTTGCTCACATTTGCCAAGCACTGTGTTAAACTCAATCCTCTCTTGGAAGTAACACAGTAATTAATGATATCTATAATAAATACAATAATCTTCGGAATACCTTCATTATGTGGCAAATACAGTGTTTCCATTATCTTATTTAATCCTTAGCATAGCCCTGATTTCCCAAAGAAAAAACTTAAATTAAGAAAGGTTAAATTGCCTGGAGTGGTGGTTCACGCCTGTAATCCCAGCAATCAGGAGGCAGAGACAGGAGGATTGCTGAGTTCGAAGTTTGCTTAGGCTATATAGTGAGCTCAGAGCCAGCCCAAACTACAAAAAGCGAGACCCTGTCTCAAAAAAAAAAAAAAAGGTACAAATAGTGACAAAGCTGAGCTTTAAATAGAAGTTTTCTAACTTCTAAATCTATAATCTTTTCATTTTGTTCTTGGTGGACCAATTGTGTCTGCTAATTACAGATTCCTAGTTCTGAGATAACAGAGTACAATGGTACTGTTATTTATTAAGATTAAAATTGTCAGTAAATTGTAATCACCAAACTGATCCCCTTGAGGGCACAGAGTTTGATTCACTTCTTCACAGAATGATAATAAATATTTGTCCAACCAATGATGATTAATCTGGAAGCAATGACCAAATGTATTTTGTGAATTGGTGCTCTAAAATAGATTCACTTCTAGTACTTCCTCTCCTTTAACAAATTTTATATGATAGTAAAATTATTTAAGTTCAGTCATATATATCCTTTTTTTTCTTGCTTTAATGTTTTAATCCTAGCCTATTGACCTTGACTCTCCGAGGAATCATTCTAAATCCTCAAATTTATTCATATTTCTTCTGGCTTCAACTATAATTCTGATCCTTGTAGATAACAAATTACAGGATGTTTAGAGATGTTTCTTTGTTTCAATTTGAACTGGGTGGGCAATGTCTTTTATTGAAAATACTCATGATAAATTGATGGTAGAAAGAAAAAAGGAAACAAAGCTTGCATATATAGGGGTGGGGGTTGGTAGGATGGGTAGGGGAAGGGGAAAATGAGAATTAAGTTGTGTCATATACTGGTACAAATTCTCAAAGTGTATTTGGGATGTGTACATATAATGTACCCATAAGAAAAGAAAATACTCATGGTACACCCAGATTCATACCACTTTGGAATATGGTTATTTGGTCCATCTCTCATTGTAAGTAGTGCTTACATGTAGGTTTATGTATTTAGTGAAATAGTGAAGATGCCATAGAGGTTGATTCTGAGAGTTTCAGTTCTTCTGTTCCACATGAAGAAAACTGCATGTAGATTCATTTGACAGCCAGTCTTAGGGAGAAAAAGCAACTCATCAGGTTCACCTTTTCTCCATGGGACCAGAAGTAACAACTATATATTTACATTTCAGTTTAGACTGGGGAAAGTGGATGGAAATTTCAAGTGAACTTGTGGAACTAATCAAAATGGTAGTGGAAAGGGCTGTCAGGGCTAGGAATGTAGCTCAGCAGTGCTGCGGCAAGTCTTTGGCCCTCAGTTGGATTCCCGGTACAAAGAAAAGAAAAGAAAAGAAAAGAAAAGAAAAGAAAAGAAAAGAAAAGAAAAAAGAAAAGAAAAGAAAAGAAAAGAAAAGAAAAGAAAAGAAGAAAAGAAAAGAAAAGAGAGAAGAGAAGAGAAGAGAAGAGAAAAGAAAAGAAAAGAAAAGAAAAGAAAAGGCTATCATATGAAATATCAGATACTGACTCCCCCAATTTTGCTTAACAATGAGACTTTGATTTTAGTTGTCCACAGATACTCAAAAACAAAGAAGGAATGAGAACAAAGTTCCTTTACCATTGTATAACTAAGTAGGTAGCTGTGTGACTACATTCAATTGATGACTCTGTCACAAAATTGTCCTTTGGGATTTCCTGGAAGAGTTCTTTAAGGGAGTTCATCTTTCTTCCTCTGTGTGTCCTTCATTTGGTGTGGAAAGAGTCCAGTCCTGCTGAAATGCTGCACTGGGCTTTAGCCGATAGCTGAAGCAGGTGCGATAAGTCTGGAAAGTTAGGTGGAAGCCACGTACTGAGGTGCCAAAGCAACAGCAGAGTTTGTATCCTTGATGGTAGGACAATTAGACCAAAACAGCACTGCTTATTTCCAACTCTATGATCTGAAAGAGCATTGAATGTATAACTGCATGATTGTCTGTGATTTTCTGTCTTTCTCATTTGTATCACAGAGACAGATAAATCCAATAGGATTTTGCTAAAGTATTGTTCTCTTGGGCAAAATAAAGAAATGGATCTGAACATATCTCCAGGATCATCACCTTTTTCTACTCACCCAAAGTATCTTTTTTTTTTTTGAGACAGGGTCTCGCTTTGTAGTTCAGGCTGGCCCTGAGCTCACTATGGAGCCCAGGCAAGCCTGTAACTCAGCAATCCTCCTGCCTCTGCCTCCCGAGTGCTGGGATTACAGGCGTGAGCCACCACACCCAAAGTATCTTAATTCCGTCTGGTCTAAAGAAGCTAAGGACGTCTAAACAGTTTCTTCAAAGACAGGAACTTGTGGGCCAGAGATTTAGCTCAGTGGTTCTGGTGCCTGCCTAGTAAGTGCAAGGTCCTGAGTTCGATCCCTGGTAACCACATACCACAGTACCGGGCGTGGTGACTCAAACCCACCAAAATCCATACCGCATACCACAATGCTGCACATATGCCAAAGACAGGGAACTTGTCAATTAATTCTAGTTTATGAATACAGTAGCAATTTCTCCAATGATATGCTTATATTCTCCCAAGATGACCTACTTAGAGATTCTGGATTTGTTGTTCTATGAAATTAGTTTAAGTGATTTCTCTGTTTACACAGTTTATTAATTATAAACCATCATGGAGCCTCAGGCATTTTTTTAGTGCACCAAGAAAGAACAGTAAGTCAAGCGTGATTTTCAACCTGAAATTTTAAATTGGCTTATTGGTCATATTGTAAAGTACCACCCAGCTGTTCCCTCAGAAAGCCTATCTCAAAACAATATTTTTTTATTTTCAAATATTTCCTCATTTTCACAATCTAGTCTCTAAAATATTTCAATCTGCTATTACACCTTGAATCCTATGTTCTAAGGTTATACATTTTTATGTTTGATTTTTACTCTTGAAAATATATTTTACATTTCCAATAATGATAATTGTTAGTGAGGTAGATAAGAATTGAGGATGAGTGCTGGGCGTGGTGGCTCATGCCTGTCATCCCAGCACTCGGGAGGCAGAGGCAGGAGGATTGCTGAGTTTGAGGCTTGCCTGGACTACATAGTGAGCTCAGAGCCAGCCTGAACTACAAAGTGAGACCCTGTCTCAAAAAGGAAAAAAAAAAAAAAGAACTGAGGATGGGAGAAGGACATGAAAGAAAAATTAAGGGTGTAAAAAGGGACAAAATTTATCTTCAAACTCTTTTACATGTTAAATGTTTCGGCTAGATAAATTCTTACAAAGAATACCCAAAGATTTTTTTTTAACCAGGAGGAACAAAAGCCCAACAAAACCAAAAGGCAGATTTTCTTATGATCTAAAAAGATAATTTTGTCTTCACAATTAGCAAATAATTGATGTTGCTAAAATAGCACATAAAAGAGTATGCTTAAATATTCGCCCAACGGGAACAATGCACATGACTCAGACTGTGAGCAACGGCAGCCGAGGATGACCCTGGGGACATGTACACAATTGCCAAATCATGTCCTCGGCTGCCAGAATGCGTGACTCTTCTACCCACTACAAACTCGTGTCTCCAAGATATGCTGATACATTTATTTGTCATGTCTTCAGTCTGCAGTGTGTCATGACACAAAAAGTTCTGGGTATAAAATCAGAGGATGTGAATTCTAGACTAGGCTGCAACAGCTGTAGCTGCTTCTGCCACTTGTTCTTGCTCAGAGCCAGTTTCCACGTTATAAAGTGGAGTTAATATCTTCAGTGCTTGTTCTCCTAATATGTTATAAAGACAAAATGATATGCATGTACTGGTGCTTTGTAAACTTAAAAATTTAAGCATCCTGTTATTCTATGTTTTCCCTTTAGGTGGGAAAACACCTATTGGGTGTTTAGTTTTAAGCTCTACTTAAAATCTTTCTAAAAAAATCTTGTTTTTGATAGGATACAGTCTCAGAGATCTTTCATTGACCTCTTTCAAGAGAAAGCTACTTATTCTCTTGAATCTCTTTATCCGGCTAACTCCCCAGCCCTATAGCTTTTCTTTACCCCTTTAAGACAGAGGTAGTTTTGGGCCAGAGATTTAGCTCAGTGGTTCCTGCACCTGCCTAGCAAGCACAAGGTCCCTGGTTCGATCCCCCATTAATCACATACAACAATACCAGGTGTGGTGACTCACGCCCACCAGCAATCAGTACCACGTACCACAGTGCTGGGCGTGGTGTCTCACGCCTGTAATCCCAGCACTCTGGAGGCACAGGCAGGAGGACTGTTGTGAGTTCAAGGCTTGCCTGGGCTACATAGTGAGCTCAGGACCAGCCTGAACTACAGAGCGAGGCCCTGATTTAAAAAAAAGAAAAAAAAGTTATAATACTGGCTGTAGTACTATTATAGAAGGACAGATTCCTTGCTCCCCAATGAGTGTTTTTGTTTGTTTATTTTTGGTACCAGAGATTGAATTCAGGACCTTGTGCTTGTTAGGCAGGTGCAGCATCACTGAGCTACATCATTGGCCCCAATGAATTTAATTGAGAAGTGGTCAATCAGGCCATCATTTCAGTCATTCTGAACTCTTCCTTATCTGACAAACAATTGTGTTGAATTGTATACCAGTCAATATAACAAGATACTTACCAAATTCCTTAAGATGGAAGATACACTTAAGAAGCTACACAAAACATTTCAGCCCTCTTATAGTAAAGTCCTGCATGAAAGTCTAAAAATAAATATTGAATGGAAAATTCTCCAAGTTGTTCTTCATTAAATATACAGAAATACTTCAGGCTCTTTGAAATTATTTTCAGTAAGAATGACTCAGAGATGAAGGAGTCACTTGTAATAAAGCAAGCAATGCAGTGCCATTTCTCAATGGCCCAAACAAGAGAGGTTTCTTAGGAAAGTTGGCAATCCTCTGTTGAATACACAGGTCATATAATCACAGTGTCATAGCCAGAAATGATGTTGGAGAATTTAAAAGTACATTTTACAAGTGAAAAATAAAGTTCATAAAGATAGTGGGCTTACAGCTAAGAAGCACATGAAGAAATGTTCAACATCACTGGTCATTCGAGAGATGCAAATGAAAACAACACTGAGATTTCATCTCACCTCACAAAGAATGGCCGTGATTACAAAATCAACCAACAATAAATGCTAGCAAGGCTGTGGGGAGAAAGGAACCCTTCTCCACTGTTGGTGGGATTGCAGGCTTGTGCAACCATTGTGGAGATCCGTGTGGAGATTTCTCAGAAAACTAGGACTAGGGGTCCCATTTGACCCTGCTATCCCCCTGCTAGGAATATACCCAAAGGAATTTTAAAAATCACATTGGAAAGACAGATGTACACCCTTGTTCATAGCAGCTCAGTTCGTGATAGCTCAATCTTGGAAACAACCCAAATGCCCATCAACTAGAGACTGGATCAAAAAGATGTGGTTTCTCTGTAAAACAGAGTATTCCTCTGCTTTAAAGAATGATAAGTTTTAGTCATTTATGTGCAAATGGATACACCTGAAGGACACACTAATAAGTGAAATAAATAGATCATAGATAGGCAAATACCGGATCTTCTCTTTGATATGAGCACCTATAGATGCAAATGAGCTCTAGAAAGTATGACAGTTTTTGTAGAATAGGAAATCTCCAAAGGAAATTTGGTGTGGGAATGTAATGAGAGGAAGGAATAACTATGATTCTGAAAGAAAATAAAAGAGCATGTATATAGGGGGTGGGGAGGTGTGGGTGGGTAGGGATATGGGTAAAAATGAGAATTAACTTGTGTCATATATTGGCACAAATTCGCCAATGTTATGTGTGATTGTGAGATGTATATAAATTGTACCAATAAAGAATTCAATTTAAAAAAAGGATAGTGGGCTTATAATTGGGAACTAATTCAATCTTCATTAAATAAACATGAGCTAAATGCTAACTATATGATTGGTGGTAGGCATAGGAAGAGATATAAACTCATGACCCTTGTCCAAGTAATGGGAAAAGAAAAAGAAGTCAATAACTGCAATTAGATTGTTACAGAACCAGTACTCAAACACCTCATCCAAGTTTTTAAGCCAGTATGTGTTCCACCACCTCACACTTCCTCTCAAATTTATGCTTAAGAAATTACTAGTGGAAAATCACAGTGTCCTAGTCACTTTCTTGTCACTGAGACACAGTACCACAACTCTAAGGAGGAAAGGTGTATTTTGGCTCATAGTTTGTAGAGGTTTGAGTCCATAGTCAACTGGTCTAAGGCAGGGCAACATGGCAGAGGGGAATGAAGAGAAGAAAAAGCTCATAGCATGGCAGTGAGGGAAATAGAACTGAAAGGAAGATGGAGGGAAATAGACCCTTCCGAATTATTCCCCCAGTGACCCATCTCTTGCCACAAGGCTTTACCTCTCAACATCTCACACATCAATAAACTCATCAGTGGAGTGACCCACTGATGAGCACTACACTGCCACGATCTAATCATCCCCCGAAACATCACCTTTAACCACATGAGGCTTTGGGGGAACATCCAGATATAAATCAAACCCATGATCAATATACACAAAGATACATTAATGTCAGCAAAGTCTAGGAGTGCACAGGTACTTATGTACATTTTTTGAGGACCTATGATAATAACACTTTTTTTTTCTTTTGAGACAGGGTCTCGCTTTGTAGTTCCAGGCTGACCCTGAACTCACTATGTAGCCCAGGTAAACCTCGAACTCAGCAATCCTCCTGCCTCCCCCCACCCAGTGCTGAGATTATAGGTGTGAGCCACCACGCCCAGAATTGTGGTATGTGGTACTGATTGCTGCTGGGTGTGAGTCACCAAACCCAGTATTGTTGTATGTGGCTACTAGGGATCAAACCAGGGACCTTGCACAGGCATTAGAACCACTTAGCTAAATCTCCAGTCCAAAAGTAACACTTTTTTTTTTTTTTTTTTTTTTTGCTTTTTGGAGACAGGGTCTCGCTTTGTAGTTCAGGCTGGCCCTGAGCTCACTATGGTGCCCAGCCAAGCCGCCGCCGCGAACTCAGCAATCCTCTTGTCTCTGCCTCCCGAGTGCTGGGATTACAGGCGTGAGCCACCACGCCCAGCATTATATGTGGTAACCGGGGATTGAACTCAGGTCCTTACAGCTTGCGAGGCAGGCGCTGGAACCACTGAGCCAACCCTCCAGCCCCAAAAGTAACACTTTTTATGAGACCTTTTGGTGCCATGTTATCCAACCTGGGTTTGAACTCAATTCTTAACCTCCTGTGACTACCTGGGGTTATAGCATATGCAACCACACTATGCTTCTGGTACTCTAGTCTTCTAAGAAGGGAAATTCTTATGAAGATTTTCAACCAATACTTATAAAAACTTCTTGTAACACTGAGGAGGTCATGAATGGAAAAGTTCTACAAAGAAAAATGATCACAGCATAGCCTTTGCTCTAACTATTGAAGAAGCCACCACCAAGGTCAAAGCCATGAAAAATCTCATTACCTACTGGCATTATCTAGTTTTCAAACTACTTATGTAAAAAAAAAAAATTCATTGTCTGCCTGATTTTTTTTTTTTTTTTTTTTTTGCTTTTTGGAGACAGGGTCTTGCTTTGTAGTTCAGGCTGGCCCTGAGCTCACTATGGTGCCCAGGCAAGCCGCTGCGAACTCAGCAATCCTCCTGTCTCTGCCTCCCGAGTGCTGAGATTACAGGCGTGAGCCACCACGCCCAGCATTATATGTGGTAACCGGGGATCGAACTCAGGTCCTTACGCCTGCGAGGCAGGCGCCGGAACCACTGAGCTAACCCTCCGGCCCTGCCTGATTTTTTTGTAAGTAAAATATTGAAGAAGTACACAAACATTTCAAAGGTTTGTACCATCATTTAGAAAGAAAAAAATAAGTATAAAAGCCAAACAAAATCCTACGGCCACACCTCTAAAATCTCATCTCTTTGTTATTCAGCAAGATTCAAACATAAATTCTTTCTTAGCAATTCCTGCCTGATATATTCTAACTAACCTACAATGTATTTACAACTATAATAAAATAAAACCAGCTCATACATAAGAACATTAAGGAGGCTAATATCCCTCAGATGACTTGACCAAACTCTAGCATTAGTAGATCTGAGTCCAGGTTATATGTTAGCCAGCTCTACCATCATTAGAACAAAATAACCTGACACTTGCAACTTAAGAAAGGAAAGGTTTATTATTGGTTCAGTTTCAGAAATTTTAGTCCATGGTTAGCTGCTTTCATTAATGTGGGTCTGAAATGAAGTGGACAATCATGGTGGAAGAATGTGGTGGGGCAAAACTACTTTCTTCATGAAAGCCAAGAAGCAAAGCACAGGGGAAGCCTGCCAGCAAGAGGTATACCCTCCAAAGCTATGC
>PVIC010018926.1:0-31097 GCA_004025085.1 Thryonomys swinderianus
CAGGCTGGCCCTGAGCTCACTATGGTGCCCAGGCAAGCCGCCGCGAACTCAGCAATCCTCCCGTCTCTGCCTCCCGAGTGCTGGGATTACAGGCGTGAGCCACCACGCCCAGCATTATATGTGGTAACCAGGGATCGAACTCAGGTCCTTACGCTTGCAAGGCAGGCGCCGGAACCACTGAGCTAACCCTCCGGCCCTAGAGCAAGTTTTTGATAGGAGAGCCCTAAACCTGAAGCCAGCACAGGCAACATTAAAACAAAGGACAGGTATCATCAGTTGCTCACTATTATATCCCTTTGTGGGATATCATACAGCCACTCTCATGTGTAGAGCATAGGTTTTTTAAAAATTCTTTTTCTACTTTTACTTGGCCCAAGCTAGTTCGCAGAAATCCTCAACAAAGAATTAGCCAAGCGAATCCAACAGCATTCTAGAATGATTGTGCACCATAACTGAATGGGATTTATCCCAGGAATGTTAAAGGTGGATGTTTTGACATAAGAAAATCAATGCAATACATCAGATTAATAGAAGAAAAGGGGAAAAGCCCCACAGATGAACTCAATTGATGTAGAAGAGAGATTTGACAAAATCCAATACTGTTCCATGGTAGAAACACTCAGACAAATATGCATAGAAGAGAACTCCTGGAACATGATAAAGGCAATTTATTTTAAAAATCTATTGCTACCATCACATTTGGCTGGAAAAGATTAACACCTTCCCCTTGGTATTCAACACTACTATTAAAATTGTACTGGAAAGTTCCACCCAAATCAATTAGAAAAATAAAAGACAGCCATATTGGAAAGGAAGAAATAAAATTATCTTGGATTGATAACAAGGTATCAGAGTAAGGTTCTCCAGCAATCTCTTCCCAGAGAGAAACTGATATGAACAGCTGTTTACACGCTGAACTATCTCAAGTGGTAAGGCAATTAGGTGAGAGACTGTATTGTCTGGCGTTAGCATAATAGCAAAATGCACTCAAGGAAGCTGAACAGTTGCCCACATTAGCCCTCCTCTGACTCAGCCCAGTGACCAAGGGACTGCCTCCACTACTGCTCCTAACTCAGGCAGAAGGGGGAGTTGGAGTCCGCCTGCTGGCTAGTATGGCAGAAAAGTTCACATAGGAATTTGCCTTAGAGCTGTACTGAGACCCATCACCAGACCCAACACCAAGGCCCCCTCCCCAGGCCAGTGTCACAGACAGTATCTAGTCCTGCCTCTGAACCAGGCAGACCTGCATCCCAGTGGAGTGAACTCAGCTTCCAACCTGCATCACTGCCAGTCATGACACACCATCACCTGAGGTCGCTGTGGTTCTGACACTCAGGCGTGACCCAGCTTAGTAAAAACCTAGATGACCAATGACGGCTTTTACCTCTCTCCCTCCAACCTTTGGCAGCAAAGCAAGGGCTACTCCCCCCACCCCACACACTCAGGGGGCCGAGGCAAGAAAGGGAGTTCCAAGATTCAGTGCAACCTAACCAGGCTAGTGAAACCTAACAATGGACACATCTTACCAGTCTCTATACTTAGATCAGTGACTGCAGACAGTGCCTAGACCAGCCCCAGGGCTGGTGGTTGGAGACCTGCGGCCCTGGTCACCTGGACTTCTACATGTGTCTAGCTGCCATGGTCCTGGGCCATGAGTGCACGTCAGCAGGAGGCAACCAGAGCAGTGGGAGCCTCCTTCTTGCGCCCGCACCGAGATGGTCTTGGGAGGCCACGCAATGCTGGTTGACAATGATACTACCCACTCTGTTCCCTCCATAACCTTTGACAGTGCAACATGGAGAGAGATGGGAAAAAGAAAAGGTAAATAAAGTAGGTACCAAGTCACTATAGGGAAGCCTGGGGTTAGTCCTGCCAAGGTGAGCTCTGCCTAGGCAGGATCTTTTGGTGCTTGAACATAGGCCAGTGACAACGGACAAGGGTATTTGGGCCTATTCTGGCTCCAAGTGGAAGATTGCAGTCTGGACTGTCCTCTTCAGCCAGTCTTCCAGTTCTTTTTGAAAGACACAGCAACGGCCCATTTGAGACAAACTTGGATTCAGAACCGCATTTAGTGCAAAAATCACAAAAATAAATCACATAACAGGAAAACTGAGGCAAAAACTGGACCTGGTGCGCCCTCTAGCGCTGAAGAGCAGAAATGTCAGGCTCAGAGAAAAACGAGCCGATCACTTTAGAGTTTGCCAGAGGACAGATAAAAAGCAAGCCAGATTACCTTGAAAGGAATAAAAATCTAATCTTTTAATATTCAAATTATGATGATACCAACAAGCACTAAGCACTTTCAAGGTAAATTTGGTAGGGCAGTGCATGCCAAAACCTTACAATCTAGGAAGGAGTGGCCTGAAATCTTCATAGTACTGAAAGAAAAGAAAACCTGCTAACCAGGAATATTGTGCTTACCAAAGCTACTTTTTAGAAATAGAGAGAAAAGACCATTCTTGCAGGAACAATAGCTGAGAGACTATGGCCACCAAACGTCTCCTGCAAGAAATGCTAAAGGGAGTTCTTCAAACGAAGAGATACTAGCAAGCAAGAAGTAGCAGTGGCAAGTATAAAACTCACTGATAATGATAATTGTATAGACAAATTTGGAATGGTTTGATATTGTAAAAATGGTACATAAATCATTCATATCTTTA
Source organism: Thryonomys swinderianus (assembly GCA_004025085.1). Classification (NCBI taxonomy): domain Eukaryota; kingdom Metazoa; phylum Chordata; class Mammalia; order Rodentia; family Thryonomyidae; genus Thryonomys; species Thryonomys swinderianus. The sequence continues at coordinate 2,661 of PVIC010018926.1, forward strand.
GCACGCAGACTGTAATAACCAAACAAAAGTAATACTTACATTAACATGCTAACAGATAAATGATGCAGAAAAATATGGAAAGGAACAACAAAAATTCAAACTGTGGGAAGAAACAGAATGCAAGTTTTTATTAGAAGTTTTAAATTTTTTGTTTTGTGTATGATCAATATTAACTTAGTATCATTTAAAAATAGCATGTTATATAGTGTGTGAAGTGTGTTTTTGTTGTTGTTTGTTTTGGTTTTTTTAAGACAGGGTCTCACTTTGTAGTTCAGACTGGCCCCTGAGCTCACTATGGTGCCCAGGCAAGCCTGGAACTCAGCAATCCTCCTGCCTCTGCCTCCCGAGTGCTGGGATTACAGGTGTGAGCCGCCACACCGGGCACTGTGGTATGTGGTATTGATTGCTGGTGGGTGTGAGTCTCCACGCCCAGCATTGTATGTGGTTACCGGGGATCAAACTCAGGACCTTGTGCTGGCAAGGCAGGCGCCAGAACCACTGAGCTAACCCTCTGGCCCGAAGTGTGTTTTTTTGTAAGACTCATGAGATAACTACAAAATAAAGGCCTATAATAAGAATTGGGGATGTAGAGTGTTTGCCTAGCATGTGCATGGCACTGGGTTTTTATCTATCATGGTTGTTCTATTAGAGACAGCCAAGTTTGGTATAATTTTTTTTTTTCCCTTTTTGAGACAGGGTCTCGCTTTGCAGTTCAGGCTGGCTCTGAGCTCACTGTGTAGTCCAGGCAAGCCTCGAACTCAGCAATCCTCTTGCCTCTTCCTCCCGAGTGCTGGGATGACAGGCATGAGCCACCACGCCCAGCATTCAGTAGAATATTATAAACAGTCAGATAGGGCCGCACCTTTGAGAGTCAATGCAACAGATGAAAATACATTACAGCTGTGGCCAGAGGCACCGCTATTGGAGGTCAGGCCTCAAGAGCAAGAAGCAATGATTTGTCCCAAACGATAAGTGGTAATACTTTGCCTGATAACGTCAACATGGACATCGGTCACCCCGGTGGGTGCCCAAGGCCTCTGGATCCATTCTTTCCTAGAAACATTGTTTTTTCCATGTACACTCTCTACATGACTTGCTTCCCCATTCTGTCAATATCACCTAAGCAGCTATCCTGGTAACTTTATTGGTTGATCTTAATTGTGTCCTACATTGTACCTACCTTGTGAGTTTGCTCTATAAAACTTCCCCTGTGAGGTGGGGTCCCCGGCAAGTCATTCACGTCCCCTCCTGTCGCTCTCAGAAGTTAAAATCTCCACCTCACAATAAATATTTCCTACTCTTCACCTCCTCCATCCCTCAGAATTCAGTCTTTGATTTTGTGAATGCGAACTCCTACCTAGGCAAAGTTTCACAGTCCTCACAGATCTGGACGGTTCTCAGACAGGTGACCTAAAACCTGCAAGGCAGGCTTGGATTTAAAGAAGAGATTTTATATCATTTTCCACTAGACATCTAGGGTTTTGTGGCCTGGAACTATCAGAGAAGGGAACTCTTGTCCAAGTCTAGAAGGCTGTGAAGGTCAGAAGCCCACCCATATGCCCCATCCCTGGGATTCCCCACGTTTCGTGCCGCACCTGGATGGAAGAGCTGCCTGTGAACCCAACTTGGCCCAGAGGTAACTGACACAAACCTGATGAGTATCCTGTGCCCGAGGGGATGGTGCTTCAACACAGAGGAAGAAGGACAACTATGCCCTCAAGAACCAGATCAGGGTACCGGCCCGAGACTGGAGGCGTGGCCGGATGGATACACATGGCCTCATGCTGGTGCTAGGACTGAGGACAGGCGCCCCCACGCTCACGGTTCCCGCTGCTGCCTCCCTGCACATGGCGGTGTGCTGAGGGGATATGGCTGTCATCCTGCCCTAGGCTATGACTGAAGGAATGCAGATTGTTGGGGATAATTCTACTTCTTTGATGTGTCCGTTGCCATGATTTCCCACTTACAACAGCTTTTGCTGTATCCCATACGCTTTGAGGTGTTGTGTTTTCATATTCATTTGCTTTAAGAGAAAAATTCTATTTTATTCTTGACGTGCTGCTTGGTCTATTGCTTGTTCAAAAGTACTTTTGAAACTACATGGAAATTAAAGGGTTTCTTTCTAGTTTTACCACACTGTGGTTATAAAAGACACTTGATATAACTTGAGCTTTTGAAAACTTTTTGAGACTTATTTCATGGCCTGCGGCATGATCTATTTTGGAGAATGGGCCATGTTCTATGGACAGGAATGTGGATTCTGCTGCAGTGCAATGAACTGTTCTGTAGATAACTGTTAGCGCCACTTTGGTCTTGGTACAATTTACTTGGTTGCTTCCGTGGCTGGATGATCTGTCTACTGTAGTTTATATCTACATGTCCCTCCAAAGCCTCGTGCTCTCATAGCTGAGGTTTTTTCCCCTTCATTGAGTTCACTGGTACGTTTTAGATATACATTATGATCACATTCAACATTGAGAATTTCTACCTGTGCATAATGTGTCTAGATTCTCATTATTCCCAACCCCTACTTTCCCCCAAACCTCACCCCCTATATACACAAGCTTTAGTATTTTTCTGTTTTCACCATCCAATTTTTCCTTCCCCTTCTTTACTTTTCCCTCCCTCTCTCCCTTCCATTTCTCCTTGAATATTTTCTTCCTGTTTCACAATATCTACCATACGTTCTGGACCTCATTTATGCCTTCAGTTTCCCACACTTTTGGGTGGTGAGCAAATCATGGGGGAAGTAGGGCTCCATGTGATGTCAGGGGTGGGGCCTGGGCAGAAGAGCTGGCTCCGTGGGGGTGGGACGTACAAGGGCACGTCTCCTTCCCTGGATTCCTTCCTTGTTCTCTGTTTCCTGGCCATCAAATAAGCAGCTTTCCTCTGCAGAGCTTTCTACCTATGGTTTCTATGTTGGAGCCTGCCGAGCGGAACATGCACTGAAACCTCGGAAAGGCGAGCCAAAATAAGCTTCTCTCCCTTTAAGTTGTGATTGGCATTTACTGTGTCCTAGACACAAATGGTGCGGGAAAACTGGATATCCATGCGTAGAGACTGAAACTGGACCCCCATCTTTTAGCCCGTACGAAAATTAATTCAAATGGATCAAAGACCTAACATAAGACCTCATAGGGGAAACAACTCAGGCCGCGGACGGTGAACCTTTTAGAGACTGGAGTGTGCCAAGTGCAACTCAAAGCCCACTTAGTTCTCCAAAGCGCCAAGCCTCCAATTACACCTGAATACTGAGGTTTTAGTTTAGAAAAAAAAAATCACTCATCCATTAAAAGAAAGCACAGTAACAGAGCTTGCAGTGGTACAAATAGCCTGCTGCGGCATATGCACCACGGGTTCCCCCGCCAGTGCTCTGAGCCTTAGACACAAACAGAAACTTCCTGGACAGGGCTGTACCAGCACAAGAAACAGAATAAATGGAATTCTGACAAAGCAAAAATCTGCTGCGCACAGCAAAGGAAACAACGAACAGCGAAGAGATAGACTACAAAATAGGAGCATACCCTTGCCAGCTAATCTTCTGACAGAAGTTTAATAGCCAGACTATATATAGAACTTAAAAAAAAAACTTAATGGGAAATCCCCCAAAATCCAATTAAATAACTGGGCAAATGAAGTGAGTAGACACTTTACAAAAGAACAATGAAGGACCAGTAAGTTGATGAAAAAGTGTTTATGTATTTAGCTGTCAAGGAGATGCAAATTTTCAAAACATTGTGAGGGGCCAGGGATGTAGCTCGGTGGCAGCAGGCCTGGCTGGCACTGCAAGATCATGCGTTTGATCCCCAGCATTGCAAAAATAAAATACAACAAACACAGGACAAAACAAAAAACTACACTGTGATCCCATGTCACCTCAGTCAGCATGGTTTTCATCGAGTACAAAAACAGTGTTGGTGAGGATGCAAGGAAAAGGAACCCTTCTACATTGTTGGTGAGAGTGTAAATTAGTATAGCTGCTGTAGGAGTCGGTATGAAATTTCCTAAAACAATCTGAAAATGTAGCTACATTACTCTGCTATATCCCCGAAGGGACTAATGTCACCCTACTACAGAGAAACTTCCACTGCTCCCCTGTTCATCATGGCACAACTCATGACAGCCCGCCATAGGAACCTGCACCAGCAGATGAATGGGTAAAAGACACTGTGGCCTATATACACAATGGAGTATTGCTCGGCCATAAAGAACAAAATCATGCCATTCTCAGGAAGACGGATGGAACTGGAGATAATCACATTCACTGAAGTAAACCAGACTCAGGAAGACAAACATCACACGTTTTCTCTTATATATGGAATCTAGGAGGAAAGAAAAGATGACATCAAAGTAAAAGGGACAATACTGCACAAAAGAAAGGGGATGAGGAGAAGGAATTGAAGGCAATGGGGGTTATTTGTGTATGGGAAAATGTCACAGTGCAATCCAATGTTCAATATACCCCAATAAAAATATATTTAAAAATCTTATTGTAATAGCCACAAAAACAAAGTATAAGAATAAATGTAATAAAAGGAACAAAAGATCGCTATTGTAAAATGTTAAACTATAAAGTTATAAAACGTTAAGAAACCAAAAAGGACAAAAAGAAATGGAAAGACCTTCTGTATTAATGACTTGGAAGAATCAAAATGACCATACAACCCAAAGTGATCTATAGATTCAATCTAATCCCTATCAAATTATCACTGGCATTCTTTACAGAAGTTTAAATGGAATAAAAAAAATTCCAGAACAGCCAAGGCCATGTTGAGCACAAAGCACAAAGTAGGAGGTGTTACACTACGTGACTTCAAAATGTACAGCCAAGCTGTACCAATCAGAATGGCATGATAGTGGCATAAGAATAGACATGTAAATCAGTGTAACAGAATAGAGGATCTAGATATAAACTCATGCATCTATAACCAACTGATCTTTGATAAAGATGGAAAAATAGGGACCAGAGATTTAGCTCAGTGGTTCTGGCACCTGCCTAACAAACGCAAGGTCCCTAGTTCGATCCCCAGTAACCACATACAATACCATGAGTAGTCAGTACCACATACCTCAATGCCAGGTGTGGCAGTTCATGCCTGTAATCCCAGCACTCGGGAGGCAGTAGCAGGAGGATTGCTGAGTTCAAGGCTTGCCTGGGCTACATAGTGAGCTCAGGACCAGCCTGAACTACAAACTGAGGCCCTGTCTCAAAAAAAAAAAAAAAAAAAAAGGCAAAAATATATTTAAAAACCAAACTTTTCAAAAATGATGCTAGGGAAATCAGATGTCTACATGCACAATAACAAAATTGGATTCCTTTTTCTCACCAAATAAAAAAATCAACTCAAGGACCGGAGATTTAGCTCAGTGGTTCTGGTGCCTGCCTCACAAGCGCAAGGTCCTGAGTTCCATCCCGGGTAACCACATACAATGCTGGGTGTGGTGGCTCACACCTGTAATCCCTCAGGAGGCAGAGACAGGAGGATTGCTGAGTTGGAGGCTTTCTTGGGCTTGCTTGGGCCAGCCTGAACTACAAAGCAAGACCCTGTCTAAAAAATAAATAAATAAACTCAAAATCAGTTAGAGACATGTATGATTGGAAAAGCTAGAATGTGGAGAAAACCAGAGGAAATGCTTGAGGAGACTAGAATGGAAAACAATCTTTTGGATGAAATTCCAAAACATAGGAAACAAAAGCAAAAGAGGGCCACATCAAACCAAAACTTTCTGCACAGGAAGTAATGAGCAAAACGAAAATATGACCTACAGTGTGGTAGCACATATTTGAAAAATACATCTCATAAGAGATTAATGTGCAGGCTAAATAAGGCAATTAACAGCAAAAATAAACAATCTGGTTTAAAAATGGGCAACAGACCTAAATGGGTATTTCTCAAAAGACTATACATAAATGACCAACAGGTATGAAAAAATGCTCAATGTCACTAATCATTAGGGAAATACAGATCAAAAACACAACATATCATTTCACGTATGTTAGCATGGCTACTATTAAAACAGACAAGTTTTGGAAGATGTGAAGCAAAGGGAATTCTTAGACACTACTTATGGAATGCAAATTGCCACAATCATTATGGAGTATATTATAGAGTTTCTTCAAAATATTAAAAATAGACTTATTCTATGGATCCGGTGATCACAGTTATAAGACTATCCAAACAAATGAAAATCACAACACTTTCATGTTTATTGCAATATTATCCCCACTAGCAAAGATAGGGATCAATCCATTGATGAAGAAATTGTGATCACCTACACACACACACAAACATGCACGAAAGGGGGTGGTAGGAAATTTGGAAGTGATGTCTTGTTTCCCCAGTAAGACCGAGCTGGAAAATAACTGGCCTTGAACACTAGAGATCAAAAACACTCAGCCCTGACCAGCTGTCTGTGCCTGGAGCAGCCAGTGAGCAAGAAAATAGTGACTGCAGGTGAGGCTGGTTGGGGCTGGCCGCTCTGATCTCTTGTGGTCCAGGCTGATCATTTTGCAGCTAGGTGTCATCGAGGAAGTGAATGAATAGGCTGGTGACCTCAGCGGTAAGATGGTTTCAAGATTAAGTATGGATAGCATTTTATATATCAATCACACGATGTTAAAATAAACGTATTAGAAATCTTAGCTCACCTACTCTACCCATGAGGGTGAGCTGTTTGCCAAAATATTTATATGGCTTCAATTGAGCAGATGTCAAATAGTGAACATAATGGTTATTTTCACTTAATGTGTGATTTAGTCAACAGAAATATATTATGATGTGACTTTGGTATTGTCACACTAATTATAGGCAACTGAATATAGAAGACTTTCAACAAAATTTTTGGAAGATATATAACTTTGGAGGGAATCAAGGCTGATCAGCTAACCATTATGCACTATTAAATTTAAGGCAGATAAATCTTTAGCCATATCCTAACTAACGAATACTTCTCTCATAATATAAATACCACCTGTTACATGATTAAAAGTTTCTTTACCCTAGAAGCCACACCACCAGTCTTTTTCTATGCAATATTCTCAGAGATAACATAGGAAATGAAATTATGTGGTCAGTTTGCTTCCTCTTCTGCAAAGCTTGAGCAAACTTAAAACCTTTACTAGTATCGAATTAAATCTTGGTACTATACTACATTTATATAAAAATTTGCCATTGGGCAAAGCTGGGTGAATGGTTCTTCAGACTGTTCTGAGTTTATTGCTTTCTGTGAGTCTATTTCAAAATAGAAGCTTTGAAAGTGATATTCAAAGTCTGTAAGAACTTCAAATGGTCTTATGCAACACCAACCATGTATCTGCTCTCAAAAGTGATTTGCTGAATGCTGAATTCAGACTAGACCCTCTAATTTTCTACACATTATCATTTGAGAATGCTCTGTAATATTTTCAGTCATCTAAATTAGACGTAAGTGAACCTCATGCTAGTACAATGAAATCAACCTAATTTTCACTTTGATTTTTAAACCTAATTATAGCAATGTCCTCAACACCACACCAAAAGCAACTGCAAGCCACTCCCTTCCAAGTCATAGCCATTGTTAAAAACCAAGGGACAAAATTTGCATAGATTTGTACGATTGGGGGTGTGAATCAGAGAAAAAGAGAACATGAGAAATCAACCCCATCTGCTGACATCTCCACTTTTTCCACATAATCATTATGAGTACTCAGACAAAAAAAAATATCTTATAGACTATGCCTCATTTCCTCAACTGGGAATTAATTCTTCAATAAATCCTCTCCCAGGAAGCCAAAATGAAATGAAGCAATGTACACTGTAGATATAAAGTATAGCAAATGCCATCATCAATTAAAATGTCCCCAATTTTTAGATGCTTTGAATTGTTTCACCAAAAAATAGATTAAGAATGTCCATGATTTTAAAAGTAAGCTAAAAATAAATGGTTGTTTACAAAAGGGAGACTGGGTAGGCCTTGTCAGCAGATAGATTTCACAACTGTATGAAGTCAGAGTCTGCAACAGACTTCTCTTTTATGGTTCTGAGGTCAATGTAAGTCTTACAAATGGGCACAGTATTTTGACAAAAGAACCTACGGGTCTCATTTCTGGTCCACAGCTCTCCTGAGGGTACCCCATGCATCATTTCTAGCAGTGGAACACAACTTGACTTTGCCAGAGTAATTTGAGGTTAAATTTTACATCCTAGTGTTGAGCTGCTGAATTTTGTTCTTGCTTTGTTTTTCAAAGATATTTTCCTGGAACATTATACCTGATGACTGTGTCCCCTCCTATTGCTAGAATTATGGAACTTTAGCTAACATATGACTATTGTATCTCCTCCATTATCTTTTACATCAGTCTGGGTTACAAGTATTTCCTCACCAGTCTTCTGAGGTACAGTCCTACAATCACACTCAGGCTCAGTCCCACTGGCCAAGCTGGTCTACCTGGATTGAAGTTCATAGATGATGGGGTCCAGGACTCAATAGCTTCAAAGTATCCCTAGATGACTTATCTGTGGCCGGAGATTAGAACCACCAGACTAGAGCAGTATTTTTACTTTAAAATGTGTGAGCACCAGGATTTTGACCTGACATACCACGTATTTCAGTAAAATACCTGAGATCCTGTAGGCAGACAGTTGTCTTGACAGTTTGTTATTAGATATTACCAGCTCCGTGAAAAGGAGTTCTTCCCACTTAGATTTTTACTGTATCTGCATTGAAAGTGAGCCATCAATTTGGATGACTCATATGCTCATCAAAATATACGTATATTGGCTTAAAAGACCTTTACACTGCTAATGCTTTTTCAATTATGACAAAAAGGTAAAATGAAAACAATCCTTCTCCTTATATACATACATGTGTGGATACCTGGGCTTTCTCTTGTGTTTTAACTTTAAAACTCTCACCTGTTTTCTGTCATTGAAACCGGCATACACACCTTATCTTTGGGTAGTGGACAAGATGTCCACTTGAAATGTTCTCGGTTTTGTCTCTTATAAGAGAAAAGAATCTGAGAATTTCTGCTGACATGGAGTTGGAGCTTAAATCTCGTAGAATTAAGCAACATCTTTCTACTACCTTGTCCTAACCCTTGGTATTTGCACTGCTGAGAGCCAATTTAAGAGAAAGAAAAACTCATTCCATGTGCCCAGTGAGGTTTTCCTATACACTCACATCTGTGCACATTGCTTGACAAAGAGTAAGTGCTAATACTTAGTTTAATAAAGGTCTGCTGTAATTGAGTCAATAGTAGAGGGGTGGCAGGGGCTGGGGTGCTGCAGAGGTTGTATTTAATGAGTCAACAGTGGCATTACTGAGAGATATTTTGTCATCAAGGGAAGTAGTTCAGTGCAGTGAGCTGATCTCAGGTGAGGATTGAAAGGAGGCAATGGCTTTGGGCCCAAGGTGAGAGTAACAGGCTTGTCTGCTAATGTCAGAGCAGCCTTGGCCTGAGGAGTACTATGCCCTGAGAACAAAGGAACATACGCTGCAGTATTTCTGCACTCAAGACCCCTCCTGTGGAATCCATCTCCGAATGAAAACACAAAAGGTATGCTCTACGCCTTCTCTCTCCCTCCTTCTCTACACTTGATCTTAGCCAAAAGGCCGAGAAGTGATGCCCCTCCTTCTCTCTCATCCATTTCCTCTTGTTTTAGGTATATACATGGTAGAGGAAGTTTGAAATAACAGAGTGGCCTTGATATCACAGCCGAGAACTTTAGAACCAGGGGCTCAGAAGTGGAGCTGTGGAATTCCAGTGTGTATAGCCATGGCAGACTGTCCTCCAGAACTGGGGAGACATATAAAGGGCCTTGGGGGTTCCTAAAAATGTCTGGTCCAGTAAAGCCCCGTAATTGCCCTTCAGAATTCATTTCCACATCTTCTTTTTACTATTAGAAACTCTAGAGATACAGTTTATGGTGCTTTAAGTATAAGGCCTCTGTGGTACATATGAGAATTTCTGTTATTTGATGCTTTGGAGTTATTTTATTCTCCATGCTATTCCCATTTACTGCAGAATCCCTACCATATTATCATATTGGGAATTTTATACTCTTTAGCTTTGCAATGTAGATTAACAATGTTCAAGAGATATTTGAAAATAGCAAACATGTATATAGAAGATTCAGTAGGAAAATTAGAGGTAGTAAGTGAACAGTAATCATAATGACAATCTGTTTCCTTACATTACCCAATCACACAAACCTTAAGCACATAGCCTAAAATACTTTACATAGTAGACACACATGCAACCACCATGTGGATCAATATATGAACTATGTCATACATCTCAAAATGCTCTTTTGTCACCCCTTAGGTTAGTTGTCCATAAAAACTATTAATTCATCACAATAGATTGGTTTTGTCCATTTTGAACTTCAATACTTATTCTAAAGGTGTTCTGCCAAAAAACCCAGGGAAAGCTATAAACACTTCTCACAGCAGCAAAGGAAACACTGATTCTTTGCAAACAGGAATGCAGGCAGGAGTATAGTCATACTGGACAAGGGTAAATGCTTGATATTTCAGTGTCACATGGATTTTTTTCCCCAGTGCTGGGAAAAGAACCCCAGGCCTCACATATGCTAGGCAAGTACTTTATTGCCAGCCTGTCATACAGATCTGTACACTGAGGCAAAAGAGAATAAAAGTTAAGCGTAAAGACCATTACTACAATTTGTGAGAGGAAGCTGAAAACCTTTGCAATCAAGCTATCCACTCCACTCTGATGAATCCAACTGATATAAGACATTGCTTGCCATATTTAGGCATTCAACAAATACCTGTTTAAAGGGTGTTGAACTAAATGACTAATGAGTACATATGAAGGAAGATTTCTAAGATATTAATAATATTTCTAGCACCCAGAAAACAAAAGAAACTGAAAGATAATGTCAGTTGGTTTTGTGAACCTTCAACTTAAACAAAATTCCAGTTCTAATTGTCTCTCGAGCAAATGACCATAAGACAATGAGCAAAATTCCCCACACAGTTTTGAAGTATCTCAGTTTATTGGTTTATTTTTCCTGTTGATAGTAGGACAAATTTTCTTGGAAAATATGTTGAACCAGTATTATTTATTAAATGGTTAGATCTGGGTGGCATATTAACATCCAAGTATTTCAGATAATAGAATTATTACACATTTATTTTGTGCTCTAAAAGCTCTGGGTAAATTCTTACAATTAAAATAATGTCATAACTAAATACATTGTGATATCATGAATTGGATCTTGAACAGAAATGACATTAGTCAGGAATAAAAACTGGCAAGTTTCCAATAAAAGCTGATGTTTGGGGCCGGGGATTTAGCTCAGTGGTTCTGGTGTCTGCCTTGCAAGCACAAGGCCCCTAGTTCAATCCAGGTAACCACATACCACAATACCAGGTGTGGTAATTCACACCCACCAGCAATCAGTACCACAGAGCTGGGTGTGGTGGCTCACGCCTGTAATCTAGCATTTGGGAGGCAGAGGCAGGAGGATTGCCGAGTTCAAGGCTTGCCTGGGCTACAGAGTGAGCTCAGGGCCAGCTTAAACTATAAAGCAAAACCCTGTCTCAAAAAGCAAAACAAAACAAAACTCTGGTGTTTCATTTGTTTTGACAAATGTGTTATGATTATGTAACATGCTAATATTTAGAGGGAGAAAAGGGCATATAGGAGGTTCCTGCATTATCTTTGCAATTTTTCTATAAATTTACAATTATTCAAGAATGAAGTCTATCAAAGGGTAAAACAGTGAACCCTACTAGCCTTTGACAGAAACAATCATGCATGTTTGCCTACTACATGAGTATATTAGAATTATTACTAGCCGGCTTACTATTATGGGAGATGAAAAGTTTCGTTTATCCTCTTTTTAATATCATAGGAACACATATCTAAAAAGAGCCTTGTTTTTAAAATATATACATATTAATACATTTTAAATAGTTGTGCTTACAGCCATTAAGGGGAGGTGGGGGAGGGGATACAGATGACATGAAGGGTCCTCGTGGTGAAGGAAGTGGGTCTGACTTTAATATGTCAATGTGGAAAAAATCGCAGTATCTTACACTATTTGTACAAGATAGTATCATTTGGAAGAAACCGGGTGAAGGCTCCTCAGGACCTCTCCATATTATTTCTAACGACTGCATGTCACTCCGTGGTTGCCTCAGATTTATTTTTTAAAATTTAAAGACAAGGCCTGGAGGGTTAGCTCAGTGGTTCCGGCACCTGCCTCGCAAGCCCAAGGTCCTGAGTTCGATCCCCGGTAACCACATACAATGCTGGGCGTGGAGACTCACGCCCACCAGCCATCAATACCACATACCACAGTGCTGGGCGTGGTGGCTCCCGCCTGTAATCCCAGCACTCGGGAGGCAGAGGCAGGAGGATTGCTGAGTTCGAGGCTTGCCTGGGCACCATAGTGAGCTCAGAGCCAGCCTGAGCTACAAAGCGAGACCCTGTCTCAAAAAAAAAAAAATTAACGACAAAACACAAGGAAAAACAGTTGTGTTTAAAATATTAATGATACAGAAATATAACATTTGATACTTAAGAATCACACACATCTCTTGACCAAATTAAATTATAAAGAGGATGAATTCTCAAATATTTCTCAGAATCAGGAAAAATGACAAAATTTATAGTAGGTAACTTAATGTTTCTTCACCCAAATGTTATACAACAGCACAGAGTAAAACCTGTCTTTCTCCTTGTGTTTCCTGCCTGTCAAATCCTTCTCCCCAGTTACATTCACACATCCAGCTGGAGAATGAGTCCTCAATATTAAAGGCACTGCATGAAGTATTGGTGAACTGGATGTACGGTCTGTAAGGAGCAGGGGAAGGACATGCCACCTATTCTGGGGAATGGCTGCTTCCTGCAGGCCCACCGTGCTTTGCTGTCACCATGGCATCGCCCCTTTGTTCTCACATCCAGGGTCGCATGCTTTCCGTTAGCTTCCTAAGCTCTCCTCCACTGAATTTTTCCTCCAATATGCTTGGGGAATCCCCAACCTAAATCCCTTACTTTCTTCATGAATTAATTATTAACAAAGATAAGAATACTAACTCAAGAATGGCGAAGGTTGGCAAACACCAACTTAAGTGATCAAAGTTAATGGCACCATTAATGTGATCAACCATGATCATGTGGTTCCTGATAGACCACTCTGAAAAGGAATCAATATCAGATAATATTGGTGCCAAAAATCCACAAGCAAATTGAATTTTAGTATCATTAAAAACCCAAAATAAAGAGGTATGCTACAAAAACCTCAAAAATGTAATGACAGAGAAAGGCAGAACTGCTCCCTCTAACAGACAGGACATGGAAATATGTGCAAGGTTCTCAGTTTGCCCCTGGGGCCTAAAAAGGTATAAAAAACATTACAAAAATTAACAAAATTTGAATATGGGTTATGGGTTAGATCATAGAATCATACCAAGCAATTTTCCTAGCTTGAAAATTGTTCTATTTTTAAAAAAATGTCTGGGGCAGGAGATATAGCTCAGTGGCACAGTACCTGGCTGGCAAAAGCAAGGTCATGAATTTAATCCCCAGGACAAAAAAAAAAAAGTCTAACTCTTAGGAAATAGAGCAAAATGATTTATATCCATACAAAAGTTATCAGACCAAGTCCTCCAGTAAACTTGTGAAATGAGCACAAAAATTTATCTTCTTCTCATGAAGACATTAAAATAGTAATAATAGAATTAAAACGTACAAACCCACAATTTTGAAAGAACAGAATGGGGACAATGAGGAACCAAAAACCAACAGATATCCGGTAGGCAGGAAGAATGCACTGATGAAAGCACAAATGGGAGGAACTGTGCCCTAGAATGTGAGCGGAAGAACTTCCACATGAGGAGACGGTCAACATTACTGCCCAGTCATGAAGTCGTCATAGGTTCAGAATCCATAGGTTTAATAGAGGACAGGAAAGAAATGAGTGGAAAGACACCAGATCCCTGTGCTCTGCTGCTAAACTCCAGCTCAGAGAGCTGTTTGGATGTTTGCTTGGTGGTTACCAAGCAAAACAAAACAAGAAAGCAGTCTATTTCTTTAACGAAATAGAAACACTGAGGATATTGGCTGCTTTCTCCCCATGTAGCCTGCCAGACAGTGAGCATGGTCCCCAAGTCAGCATTCTATACTAACCACTAAAGGCCACCAGGCATTTAAGTAAAGCTTGTTACTGAAAAACAACTGACCAAGAAAAACAGCAATAACTCACTCCAGAAAAAAAATCAGGTATTAGATGTGAATTTATTATATTTTTTCTATAAGAGAAATAGAAATTATAATCATTAAGCTAAACCTTGATATGGCAACAGTTATTTGAGCATGGAGAAAAAGCTTAGAATTAAAGAACACAAGTGCTTACATAGTTAATATGCATAGAAAGTTGAGGAAGTTTCCAAAGTGTGCAGCAGAATACAAGGTAAGTAAAATAGGAGGAAAAACAAAGAGGTACAGAATCCAAAAGGTTTAATCTCCAAATACTGAGTGCCAGAGAGAAAACTAGAGAAAACAGAGGGAGGTACTCATCACAGAAGAAGTACAAGAAAACTCTTAAAGATTAAAGAATCTACAGGGCCTTACTAAATGATGGTAAACAGAAAAAGATCCATACACCTGACAGTGAACCTTCTGACAGGGAAAAATCTCAAAGCTCCCAAAATAGATTAGGGTGTGGCAAAGCTGGACGAGGAAGTAGATGTGACCTGTTAATTCAAGATCCTGGAAGCATACACAGAGCACTTCCCACAGCTCTGCATGTAGACTTCCCACAAGGACTTGAGTGGATTTCCAATAGGATGAGCAGACCTGGCATCAGCCTGAGGCTGGGAGCCCAGCACCACCTCTCAGGGCCTATATATGGACCTTCTTGCAGCTGTGCACAGCTTTGGACAGTATGAAGGACACAGATACCAAGAACACCTTCGTATCATGACTTACGCAGCCCACATTGCAGTGTCTCCTTTTATTTTTGCTTTTGTCTCTTTTGTTCTGCCTAGGGTTCACTCTGCAGACCTGGTTTCTCCCTCATCCCTTCACCCCTCACTTTTCAAATAAACTTTTGGTACCCTTTTTGGCTTGTCTCATTCAACTCTTTGTTTGAGACAAGGAGAATCTACAATCTAACTCCAGAAGGAAAGGCAGGCAACCAAGAACCTGGTAGCATCTAACTGGCCAGCCACCTACAACACTGTTGTACTCTCTGCACTGAGAACCTGCTGAGGTCGCTGTCACCTATCTGGCTTTTGTGCTTCCCTGTTTAAATGCAGTTGAGATAGAATGATGCCTAGTGATCAAACAAAACATGTAAGATTAAAAATGTAACTAATGTAACTGTAAGTATGAAAACAACCATCCCAATTCTTAGCACTTTTTCTTATCAGAATAAACTCGAGACATTTTTCTTAAATTAGACCATCAAGAGGTCCAACTAAGTAGTGATGGGGAACTTTGCTTGGGGAAGTTTCCCCTTTACTTCTGGGGAGCTGAAGAAATAAGGCCAGCAAGTGGCTTCACCCCCTTCTCCAAGTTAATGGGTCCAAATGTGGAGACACACCCTCGCCCACAAGACAGTCTTATTTCTGCTGTAAGACCCAACTTGACATAAAAACAGCCATTTTGTTAAAAACCTCCACTTGTGTCCTGTAACCTCCCTGGGAACCAGGAACTTGTCTCCTTGGAGACTGTCCACCCAACTGATGCATGCAGCCTAATCTAATCATTGCTATTGCCTTCTGTAATGACTTGCTTCTACACTTTAACAATACAATGATCTAATCACTTCTGCATAGAAACCCTCTTGGTAACAAGTGAGGGGGGGTGTGTAGTAGATTTTGCCTTTAAATACTGTGTGTCAGTCTAAGTGGGTACCTTCTTCCAGATGGAAGGATGGCCCCTAGCTAAGTAATAAAGCTCTTGGTTGGACTTTAAGATCATGTTGTGTCCTGATTGTCTCTGTGGGTCTTGGTCCTAATATTGAAGGCCTCATCAAGATCTCTCTCAGCAGACAGTGTTGGAGCCATACTGCTGCGCAGGCCATCTGTGCTAAGCCTGACTCTGGGGAAGGCCAACCTGAAGTGTTCCAGGGCCCCAGGGTCCAGTGACCAGAGACAGAAGCATGCAGGTTTTGGTTCTGCCACCAGGAGCTTTATCAGGGAAAGCCTCTAGAGGTAAAGACCTTGTGGTCTTTGGGCTGTGACAGGGTGGACAAGAGGAGGTTGCATGCGACGTAACATTCTTCTGTCCGGGTGGACACTTCTGTCTAGGTGCTCACTGCGACGGCATGAGTCATCCTCTGGTGTAGAGTGACACTAGGAGATCGAGTCCCTTTTTGTGACCACTTAGGTAACATTTGCCTGGCACTGTGTTTGTCTTTTTCATCTTGTGTTGAGTGTTGTCTTTGTCTCCAGGTAAAAAGCCTGGCTCACTGCTGTGGAACCGGGCATGGAATGTGAATGCCTAATGGGGGCAAGCTGGTGGCCCAACATAATTTCTCTCCCACAGCCCTTCTAAGCCTTCTGCCTCCCCCAGGGAACCTCAGCCAGAAGGAAGATTTATGTCACTCTCTAATCTCTGTAAGTCTGGTTTACTGTAAGAAAGAGATCGCATTTTCCAGGAAGCCACAGAGGTGGCTCTGAGCCCTGGGAGAAAGTCTTCTGTTGCTGATGCCCACTGCAGTGAAGCACAAGCTGCCCACCGCAGAGGAGGAACACCTGCCTCCTGCTGTACTGCTGCCCATCCCTAGCCCTGAGCCTCTCAACCTGAGGCCAAGGGGGGTGGTCACTGTTTAAAGGCCTCCTGCCAACAACCCAACCCAACTGGGACCCAAATACTGACTATGATAAGAGGGTACTAAATATATACCATCAGGGACTTTTGGGGAAAGACTCCAACAGGTGAGTTAAAGGTAAATGCAGTTCAATAGAAAAAAGCAGAGTCTCCCACAGCATTCTCAGAGAGGCTTTCAGAAGCCTACTGGGTCACATTGACCTAAAAGCTGCAAGAACTTGGCTGCTATAAATTTGGCTTTTTGTTTTCCAGTCAGATCCAGATTTTTTTTAAAAAGGAGCTAAAGTTTCAGGGAAAGAACAGGTCTGAGCTCTTGGATTTAAGCCAAAAGGTGTTTAATAATATAGATACTGTTGCAAAACAAAGAAAAAAACAACTTGAAAAACAGGTAACCATTGCTACCTTGGAAAGACAAGACCAGGAGCTCAGAAAGGTAACAAGAAGTAACCCCTTAGATGCTGGATGAGCACAGCCTACACTGGCCACCAGCCAAACTAAGTCCGCATGCACACCTGCTGCACAATGCGTACATAGTGGCACCAAGCTGGGCACTGCCAAGGAGGAAGCATGCCAGCTCTGTTGGGTGACAGAAGGTACATCAGACGCATGCACTGGATGCCATAAGAGGTAATGGTAGCCACACTGAGCACTGTGGCCTCACCCTCGCTGTGCCCATTCAAGTAAAGTGGAACACAGACAGCGGCAATGTCTAGCCACCCAGGCTGCTGCGCCCACCCCTGAGTCCTGCCAAGTTACTAGGGCTGCTCCTGTGACCGCAAGTGGCTGTGCTGACACCTATTGCCTCGCCCATCACCAAACATTGCTCCAGTGACTGGAACCAGATACGCAAGAAGAAAAGTTTTTCCCATACTAAGTCTACCAGCTAAATATCTCTGCCCTGAGGTCACAGTGCTTGACTAAAAATGTGTGGTCATTGTTTTGGACAAAACTTTGATGCACAGTTCATGTAAGCCTATCAGTAATGCTGATTTTATTGTTCCATAAAACTATGTTGTCAGTTATATGTGCTAAATGAGCCTCACCAAAAATGAGTTTAGACCCTATGGCTAACTTCCTAGGCCACTAGGGTGTGTTCTGGGCTCAACTCTTCAAAAATCCTGTTTGCAGATCAAGTCACCAGACAAATGACAAAGAACCAGTGGGGCCTATAGACACTTGTTCCAGGTACCAGGAAAAACTCATTTCAAAGGTAACCAGCCAGAAACACATTGAAAACTGGACTTCACTGAGGTAAAATGAAGTAAAGCCAGTAAAAATGTTTGCTTGTTTTCGTGGACACTTTTTCAGCATGAGTAAAAGCTGACTGCAACTGACCAGAGACTGCTACTGTAAGTGTTGCTCCAAGAGCTCACCCCTAGATTTGTCCTCCTTCATTACCAGGAGTCCGACAATGGCCTGGCCTTCACGGCTCAAATATCCTAATTGTGGGCAAAGGCCTTAAACATTAAGCAAGAATTATATTGTGCCTATTGCCTACAAAGCTCAGGGAAAATAAAGAAAATAAATAGAAGCTTAAAAAAACCTTGATTTAAAAACTATTGGTAGGTGGCTTGGTTCATTCCCTCTTGCCTTGTTACAAATCAAGTACACTACCTTACAGTTATATATGAGAGACCACCACCACTTCTCCCCAAAGTAAAAGTAAGGTCACCAACCATTCTTTGGTCTAATCCCTGCAAGCTCTAGAGGACAGCATTAGTACCACGGCTACCAGACTTCATCCTTATCCACAGACACGCCTCCAAAACTCTCGAGCCTCCCTGAAAGGGACCTTATCCCTTCCCCTGTGGTATTGACAACTTCCTTGGCGCTCAAAGTGTCTAGAGTCACGGCTTGGACCCACCACTCTCACGCCAAGCCAGCGGCTCTGGAAGATGCCACCCAAAAGGGATTAGAGATCTTCAGCCAACCACGTGACCTAAACATAAGACTGGGCTGAGAGATGGGGCCATAAAGATCTTAATTGTACTAGGGGGATATAAAGGACCATATAAAAGGGATGTTGCTAACCCTTATGCCACACAGACAAAAATTTGAGCATATCATGTCTAACAGTAACAGGTGGCATTGGTAAAGCACAGTAAAATAAAGTGTGTTAACTTTTGCAAAAGGTCATAATAAGATAGGATATTTTACTACTTATGACCATCATTTGGTTAGAGGGTCAATGAAATATTTCTGTGTTTGGTGGTTCCCTAAACTATTGTTCTCTTTCCTTTGTTTAGGTAGAGTACTTGGGGATTATGCTGTAAAAAGTATTTAAAAACTGAGTGATAGTTAAGGTTCATTCCAGCCGATCTTCCACACATCTGCCACTTACAAAATATGTTTTGGCTGTGATTAAAAAGTACTTTAGTGATGGTACTTAGGCTTACTTCTTATGTCAACTGTTCTGAGGCTTGGGCACCATGAAACTACAATAGTTTATATCAGCTGGACAGGTCCCAATACAATAGCTTCTTAAAAAGTTAAAATTAATGTGCTCCTAAAGATCACCTGAGGCCTCCGTATTATATAAAAGTAGCCACAAACATAGAACCTAAGATAGCAAACTCTATGTGTGACAGTATATATGGTCCCTTAGGTCTTATATTACAATAGACAAGGGGGACAAAAACATTTAGAGCCATTGACCATCCTCCACACGCTTCATCAATTATGGAGGACAGACCCTGTTTTGGTCCTCCTACTACTGGGACTAAAAATAGCTGGATCTGCAGCCATAGAACCAAAATTTCAAAGCTCTGAGCCACCAAGTGGCACAAGACTTAAGATACTTAAAAGAGTGCCGGGCGTGGTGGCTCATGCCTGTCATCCCAGCACTCGGGAGGCAGAGACAGGAGGATTGCTGAGTTCGAGGCTTGCCTGGGCTACCTAGTGAGCTCAGAGCCAGCCTGAACTACAAAGTGAGACCCTGTCTCAAAAAAAAAAAAAAAAAAAAAAAAAAAAAAAAAAAAAAAAAAAAAAAAAAAAAAAAAAAAAAAAAAAAAAGGTGGGTTCATTGGTTAAACTTGAGTTGCAAAACTAAAAGGGCTAAAATTATTGTTTATAAAACAAGGAAGGTTGCATGTAGCACTAGGAAAAAACCTGTTGCTTTTATGCAAATCAGTCTAAAATAATCTGAGATACTTCAGCCATGGTAAAAAATTTAAAAGACAAATATTAGAATCAAGAGTCAAGGATGGTACTAATCTATGTTTGACTGGTCACCATGGGCAACAACCATAATATCTTCTCTGACAGGGCCAATATTTATCCTCTTACTGCTCATGATTGGACCTTAACAATTAATGGTGGTAAAAAATGATTAAAACTAATCAAAGGTTTGATTAAAGTTACAAGAACAAGTGGGGAATATTAAGACCCAAATTGACACAAAAACAGCCATTTTGTTAAAAAACCTCTACTGTGTCCTGTAACCTCTCTAGGAACCTGAAACTTGTCCCCTTGGGGGACTGTCCACCCAACCGATGCACGCAGCTGCAGATTGTATGTTTCTAAAACTTACTATTCTATAGTAACCAGTGATCTAATCATTGCTATTGGCTTCTGTAACGACTCACTTCTGCACTTTAACAATACAATGATTTAATCACTTCTGCATAGAAACCTCTTGGTAACAGGAGGGGGTGTGTGTGGTAGATTTTGCCTTTAAAAACTGTGTTTCAGTCTAAGTGGGTACCCTCTCCTGGATAGAAGGATGGCCCTTAGCTGAGTAATAAAGCTCTTGGTTGGACTTTAAGATCACGTCGTGTCCTGCGAGATAGTCTTGGTGGGACTTGGGCATAACACAGTGAGTTCCAACAGTGCAGTTTTTCCAGGATAAAGTGCCTGATACTTGGAAGTCAACCTCCAGCCCTCTACAAAAGGTGTAGAAGGGCACAGAAGAACGTCAAGGGAATGGACAGAGCAAAAGAAGATACAATCCATTGCTACACAAGAAATAGATTAATCACACATGGACTAATGACACGGGTCCCAGTGGATTGGCAGTATCCCTACCCTGGTGGGGATCTGAAAAACCTCACTCACTGAGGAACAGAGACCAGACGTGAATTCGGGAGTGACTTATATAGCTGGAGGCAGCAACAAAAATGCAGAGCAATATTCTCTTGAAGGTACAGCTTGGAAGAAAATGAAAGTTGGTAAGTGAAGCTCCCTCAATCAGCAGCTGGGTTGTGGCCAGGTGCAAACTCAACTGTCATAGCCTGAGAGTGCCACATACTTCCAGGACTGCTCTGCTGCCCAGAAAGAAAGAAGAAAAACACCACCAGATATGGTGGTCTGCTGGCAGCTGCTGAGCAGGCCAAGGGAGTTTAGGTTAAAAAGTAGAAACCTGATATAACCAAAGTGAACAACTGGGTCATGCCTACCATTTGGGGCAGAGGTGGAAACGTGAACCCAAGGCTGCTGCACATTTCCAGGGCCACTCTGCTAAGCAGAGAGAGAGAAGGGAAAAGTCATCAAGACTCAGTGGACTGCTATCAACTGGTCAGCAGGACAAGGGAATTAAAGTTAAAAAGTAGAAACCTCATATAACCAAAGCCAAAGGCAGCTGGGTCCTGGTCACCATTCTGGGCAGAGGTGCAAACTTAAATTCTTATATACCAGGCACTACCCCTCCCCCTCTCCACTCTTTCCCCCCTTTTTTCTTATTGTTTTTCTGTCTCTTCTTCCAAGATCACTTCGCTGTGCAGAGAGAAAGAAGGGAAGAGACAGTCAGCCATGGGGGCCTGCTGGCAGCTGGTCAACAGGCTGAGGGAAATTATGTTGTGAAATAGAGAATGGGGCCAGCTAAACTCTGCTCCTAGGTCCACCCAGGGCCTTAACTACAAAGGGCTGGAGACACCTGCTCCACTCTAAGACCAGATATGGGCCAGCAAAAGGCTCTGACCAGTGACAGGAAAGGGACACTCCCCTTCCCTCCCATACTGAGAAAGTGGACACATGCAGAAGGCACTGCAGTGGCTGAGAGAGCTGTGTGGACAGGATCACAGAAGGGAGACTTAGGCAAGAGACATAGGGAAGATTGCTGACTGAGGAAAGGTCACAGATCTCAACCTTGGAAGTCATGAAGTTGAAGCACACAGGGAGAGCAAGGAGAGTCACAGTAGTGACGACGCAGCAGACTAGAGTGGTTGGTGAGTTTGGGGGAGGAGCACCACCTATCAGAAACTGCACTCACCATGGGGCGAGGACAGCTCAAACCTGCAGTAGAACTGTACAGAGTGTAAGCCCAGACAAGGTCAGACAGCTCAATTCCTGCCTCACAGTGAGAAACTTTAATCTCAGCGGATGATAGCGGGATCACTGAAATCATTTCACTTGCATTTACATGCTACTGCCTATGTTGTCTATCGGTGACAGTAGGCGCATATCTTGAAGGGGACCCCCTTTATTTTTTTCTCTTCTTTCTTCATTTCTCTTCATTCTCCCTGTCTGTCTTGTTTTCTTCTTTTTCTCTCAAAAGTTCTTTTCCTCTTTTTCTCTCAAAAGTTCTTATTTTCCTGTTGCTATTGGTTTGTTTTGTTCTTATATTTGTTCCATCTCTCTCCTCCTCCTGTTTTCACAAGTTCCCCAGTTTCAATGATCTTCCTTTGTCCTCTAGCCCTATTTCTAACCTCTCCTCTCTACCCCTTCCCCACACCTAGTCTTCCTGAAGGGTAAATCTGCTTTATCGAAGGACCTATGTGTAGCAAACATAGTTCTGGTTGGTCCTTGATTTTGACATATAGCTACAAGTCTAGTTCATGTGGTTAAAAGTGTCAGATGAATAGTTACCACAATTTTTCATTTTCTAAACTGTGTTTGATACTATTGTGGATGCTGATTATATTAATGAGGCCAAGATGACACAAATGTTCTAGTCAGTTGTCCTTCCTGATAAACCAACACTGAGATTCCCTAAGGCAAATACAAACTCGAAATTCCAAGGGCAACTATACCTGGAAGAAAACCTAAGAAGTAGCACTTCTGGAAGAGTTTTAAGTACTAGCAGTAAAGACACTTGGAACAAGCAATTTACAAGCAGCAACCGAGGAATTAAACCAAAAACAACCACAAAATAGAAGTAAGAAAATACCTAAACAACATGCAAACCCAGGCATTCACATCAAAGGCAAACCCAGGGGGGCAATGAGATGGAACAATCCAAAACTCAATCACCTAGATTCCCTCAACTGGCGATGAAAGAGGCTCTGGGAAAAAAAAGGAAACCAGAAATAATTTTTTAGGTAACAGAGATAGTGAACATAGTAAACAGAACAAATGCAGATTTTTTTAAAATAGAGGAATTTAGGAACATGATAGAAACCATGAATGCCCAGCATAGGAAAGTAATGGAATCCATAAAACAGATTCAGACAGATGTACATGAGATTAAAACCTCCACTGAAAGTATATGCAGCAGAATAAGCCAATGTGAGGACAGAATATCAGATATAGGAGACAGGATTGTATTTAATGACCATGAAAAAGCTTTCTTAAAAATAGCATGAGTAACCAATCCAGCAGCTGCTAGATAATGCAAAGAAGAGTATCATAAAACAGATTGGAATCAATGAAAAAGCAGGAGATAGTGCAAATGACATTTTTTAAAAATTCACAGCAGTAATGGCATAAAACTTCCTAAGCAGGGGAAAATTATTTGACATATAGATAAGTGAGGCCTATAGGACTCCAACTAGTAATGATAAAAAAGTCTATATCGAGCCATATAATAGTCAAGATTCCAGAAAGCCAATAGAGAAACATTAATAGCAATTAGAGACAACAAATCACATACAAAGGAAAGCCCATCAGAATCAAAGCAGACTTCCCAATATAACCCTGAAGTCAAGGAGAGCCTAGAGTGAAGTATTTCAAGCCCTAAAAGAAAACAACCTCCAATCCAGATGGACGTACTATGAAAAACTATCTTTCAAAACTGATGAGATAAGATACTGTCACAACAAAGAATACCTGAGGAATTTCATGAATACCAAAAACCAACATTCCAAAAAGTTCTAAACTATACACTAGGAAAAGACAGTGAGTCTCACAATTCCATGAAGCCCAACAGGATGAAGACAAGGAAATAAATGGAAAGTGGAATAAAGTATAAAACTGTCAACAACAGGAAAATATTACAAAATCAATACATATCAATTATAACCATCAATGTCAATGGTCTCAATTCTTCAATCAAAAGAAATATACTAGCACAATGGGTCAAGAATTAAGAGCCAACAATATGCTGTATTCAAGAAACACACTTAATTCAGAAAGAAATCCATAGACTGAATGTAAGAGGACAGAAAACAATTTTCCATGTGATAGGAAACCACAAAAAAGCAAGAGTAGCTACCTTATTTGCAGACGAAGTAGATTCCAAACCCAAACTAAGGAACAAATAAGGTAAATACATTTTCGTACAGGGAACAATCCATGAGGATGAAATGACAATCATAAATATATGCACAAAATGTTGGCATATCCAACTATATAAAACATGAAAAGCCAAATAAGTGCAAATACAACAGCAGTGGGGAAACTCAACACCCCAGTGTCACAAATAGATTAACTAGACAAAAAAATCAATAATGAAATAGAACTGAACCCAACTCTTGAGGAAATGATGTCTGTACAGTATTCCACCCCACAAAATCAGAATACACATTCTTCTTAGTTGCACATGGGTCACCCTCCAAAATAAACCACATGCTAGTTCATAGAACATGTTTAAGTGCAGAGGAGTTGAACTTATCCCCTGTTACTGTCAAACCACAGTGTCTTGAATCTGGAGAGCATAGCAAAAGCAATTCCAAGAACTTCATAAACACATAGGAACTGAATTACACTGTCCTGAATCACCAATGGGTCATGGAAGAAATCAGACAGGCTTCTATAAATGATAATGCCAGTACAACATATGGGAATCTATGGGACACAATGAAAGCAATGTTATGAGGAAAATTCATAGCAGTGAATGCCCACATGAGGAAAATAAAGAGAGCTCAAATAAAAAAAACCTAATGTTGAGCAGCAAGGTCCTAGAGAAAGAAGAGCAAGACAAACCCAAAACTCATACAAGGAAGGAAATTATAAGGATTAGAGCAGAAATTATTGCAACTGAGACTAAGTATGATACAAAAAGTAAAACCAACAAATTGAGGAATTGGTTCTTCAAAAGAATAAACAAAATCTACAAAACCTTTGCCAACCTTACGAAAATAAGGAACAAAAAGGCCCAAATCTGTGCAATTAGGAATTAAAAGGGTGAAACCACTACAGATCCAGTAGAAATTCAGAGGATAGTCAACAACCACTTTGAAAATCTGTACTCCAATAAGATACAAAACAAATAATCAAGAGTGAAATTCTGTCATTTGTGCATTATAGAAGGAACTGAAGAACACTGTGTTATGTGGAATAAGCCAGGCACAGAAAGACCAACACTGCACGATCTGACTCATACAGAATCTAAAGAGTTGGCATGAGGCATACAGAGTGGAATGGTGTAGAAAGAGGAAGAGATAGGAAAAGGGTGATTGATAGAAACTAAATTACAGTTAGACAGGAAGAAGTTCTGGCACGCTATTGCACAGTACAGTGACTACACATCATGGTACTATATGCTGTATATCAAAAAACGAAATTTGAAAGTGTTCACCACAAAAATGATAAATTTGTGAGATGGATATGTAGGTCCTACTGTAAACATTACATATTGCATATGTGTAACAAAATATCAGATAATATCAGTTTAATTTTAAAATTTAACATTTTCAAGTGCAACAATCATTTAATTAGTCACATGTACATCATTTAATTTCCTCTTAGTTTTTATTGCTTTTGCTCTCCATTTCAGAAACTTTTATAATGATTACAAAATTATTCTAAAATGCCATATTGTCATTAATAGTAGGCAACAGCTTAATACTATTTTTGAGTTTTGATTTTTACAGTACCATTTGTCCCATTAATGGCCCATAATACCAGCCTTCAGTTAATTTCCTACAAGCTTTCAGATTTATCTCTAATTTTCTAAAATCCTCTCCAATCTATTGATTGCATAAAATAAATTTTCTCTAAATGTTTGTTCTCAAATATTTTTCTATTATACATGGTTATTTTTGAGTTCATAGCAAAAAGAAAGAATATAATACTTAATGTAAGGGTTATTTGAAATAAGTCACAACACAATTAACTTTCATTAGTGTATAACTTCTAAATATTTCTGGTATGGGCTGAGAGAGGACTTACAGGTTGTCCTAACAACTTCTTCCTAACCAAACCAGAAGTGTTCTGTTTGGACTACTTTGAATTGAACAGTTTATTTTTCATCAAATATCAAACAACACTTCTTAGTGTTTTCCAAGTTTAAGTTTTAAAAATCATTTTTGTTGGGCCGGAGGATTAGCTCAGTGGTTCTGGCGCCTACCTTGCAAGTGCAAGGTCCTGAGTTCGATCCCCGGAAACCACATACAATGTTGGGCATGGAGAATCATGCCCAACAGCAATCAATACCACATACCACAGCGCCGGGCATGGTGGCTCATGCCTGTAATCCCAGCACTCGGGAGGCAGAGACAGGAGAACTGCTGAGTTCCAGGCTTGCCTGGGCTCCATAGTGAGCTCAGAGCCAGCCCAAACTACGAAGTGAGACCCTGTCTCAAAAAAATCATTTTTTGTTAGCACATATATTAGAAAAATGAAAAATAACCCTTATCTTTTATTAAGATATATTTTACTTGAGTTTTCCTTTTCAGGGACAATTCTGAAAAATATTATCTATGGAAAAGGGATATAATATCTGCTTAAGAGAACTGTAGTCTACAGTTTCAAATTTTTAGTTACATCAGTCATTAGATCAGTCAAATATGAACAGGATCCTTTGGTTAAAATGAATGTGGCAGCAAACTAATAGCACCAAGCTAAAGGTTCCTATATAATATCCTCAAGGCTTTAGTCATACAGTTGTAATATGGCTGCCATGGCTACAGAAGTCTGTTCTTAAATAGCAGTGTGTCCAAAGTAGAAAAGGAAAAGGAATTCTAATAGGCCATGTTCCATTTATAAGCTAAGAGCAATCTCCACTGGAGTCTCCTATAATTCTCCTTCTTGCTTGCTAAATGTGGGCCACATGCAGTCATCAATTAGTCATCAATTCTGTCTCAAAATGAGATTGGACAAGTGAGAATTTGGCATTTTCTGCCTCTATAAGGAGATAGGCAAGGCAGAAGAAGATTATGAAAGCAGCCACTTAAGCAACCAACACAATGTACTGCAATTCAACTCTCTGGCCATCAGATTATTAAAAATATGTCTAGAGAAGTTACTTATAGCAGTTTGATGTTACAGCCAGAATCAGAGTGAGAACCTATTTCTAAACATCCCCCAAAAGCTGCAGTGTGTTTCTAATGATAACACACCCTCACCTCTGAGATGAATGGTTGGTTGGCTAAAGTGAAATTAATTTATGAGTGCACATTAGTCAAGCATCAAATATATGTCACGTACTGTGCAAGATGCAGGTTATTCTCTCGAAATCCAAATAATCTGTAACGTTTCAGACTCAAAAACAGTTGTAAAGGGCCGGAGGGTTAGCTCAGTGGTTCCAGCGCCTGCCTCGCAAGCGCAAGGACCTGAGTTCGATCCCCGGTAACCACATATAATGCTGGGCACAATCAACACCGAATACCACAATGCCGGACTTGGTGGCTCACGCCTGTCATCCCAGCACTCGGGAGGCAGAGACAGGAGGATTGCTGAGTTCGCGGCGGCTTGCCTGGGCACCATAGTGAGCTCAGGGCCAGCCTGAACTACAAAGCGAGACCCTGTCTCCAAAAAAAATAAAAACAAAAAAACAACTAGAAAACATCTTTATTAAGACTGAACCTATCACTAGATACCTTGAATATAAAATTATTAATTTTCCAATTAGAAGCTGAGTAATTGCATGGATTAAAAAACCCTACTATACATTCATAAGAAATTCTCTTCACTTCTTTTCACAAACTGAAAGTGAAGGAATGGATAAGGTAGTCCATGCAAATGAAAGCCAAACATAAGCAAGAGTAGCCATCTTAATATATAAATAGACTTCAAATCAAAAACAGTAAAAATAGACAAAGAATGTTACATAATAATATAAGTATCAATGCAGCAAGTGGAAATAATTATAAATATATATATTAACTCTAATATTGGAGCACTGAAATATATAAAGCAAATATTAATATAACCTAAAGGGAGAGACTCCAAAGGAGTAACATTTTTTTTTTTGAGACAGGGTCTTGCTTTATAGTTCAGGCTGGCTCTGAGCTCACTATGTAGCCCAGGCAAGCCTGGAACTCAGCAATCCTCCTGTCTCTGCCTCCTGAGTGCTGGGATTACAGGCGTGAGCCACCACGCCCGGCACTAGTTTGTTTTTTTTTTAAATTAAATTCTTTATTGGTACAATTTATTTACATCTCACAATCACATATAACATTGGGGAATTTGTACCAGTATATAACACAATTCTCATTTTTACCCATGTCCCTACCCACCCACACCTCCCCACCCCCTATATACATGCTCTTTTATTTTCTTTCCGAATCATATTTATTCCTTCCCCTCATTACATTCCCATACCAAATTTCCTA